>VMDO01022531.1:0-18599 GCA_007922755.1 Pedetes capensis | reverse complement strand
GGGACTCGACTCAACGGCACCTAACAACAACAACAACAACAACAAGAGTATGAAATTCTCAAGATATAAAAATAATGTTTGAAGAGGTGGAAATGCTCATTAGTCTGATGTGATCATCACACATTGCATACAATGTATCAAATTGTCACACTATACCCCACAAAAGATGTAAATTTGTTATATTTTAATGTTTTTAAAAGACAAACTAATTTCATCAGCAAAGATACACACATGCTCAAAGTGAAGGGACAGAAAGGTATGTCTTGCAATGGAAACCAGAAGCAAGGAGGTGTAGCTATACTTGGATCAGATAAAACGCAGTAAGCTGAATACTGTAAAAACAAAAAAGGCATAAATGAGGTCATCACTAATAACAAAGAGATCACTTCAACAAGAAATAACCATTATAACATGCATGTACCCAATATCAGAGCACATAATTATATAAAAGAAGTACTCTTACATGTAAAGACAGAGACTTCAATACAATAATAATGAACTTCAATACCTGACTTCCAAAGGACACTAACTCCCCAAAAAAAATCAACAAAGAAACATCCAAGTTAAACTATATTATGGACCAAATAGAATTAACAGTCATTTACAGAACATTTCACACAACAGTTATAAGTCATGCACTCTTCTCATTAGATAGGGAAAGTTCCCTCAGCCACAAAACAAGTGTTAAAAATTTCAAAAATTTTGAAATCATAGCACATATCTTCTCTGGCCACAACGGAAGAAAACTAGAAATCAACAAGAGGAATTTTACACATTGTGACAAATACGTGGAAATTAAACAACATTCTCTTCAATGACCAACACACCAATGAAGCAATCTAAAGAGAAAATTAACAATTCCTTGAAGCAACTGAAAATGAAAACACACATGCCCAAACCCATGTTGTTGTTGTTGTTGTTGTTAGGTGCTGTCAAGTTGTATCCGAGTCATAGAAACCCTCAAAGGGTTTTCACTGGTTGATTGTTTCAGGATTGCTTTGGGAGTGGATTGCCATGTCCTTCTACTTTTGCAGTGATGGGGATCAAACCTGGGTCCTCAGAAGGAGAAGCATGGCACTCTACCAACTGAGCTAAACCTCAGCCCCCTAAAACCCACAGGATGCAGCAAAAGCAGCACTAAGAGGGCAGTTCGTGATAACAGATGACATGAGAAAAATCCAAATAAATGACTTAACATTTCAAAAGGAGGAGCTAAACAAACAAACACAGAATTAGTAGAAGTTAAGAAGTAATAAAGATCAGAGTAGAAACAAACAAGAGACTAAAAGAAGAGGCATTACAACTGATACCACAGATACCAAAAGGATCATTAGGGATTATTATGAGCTACTGTATGCTAACAAATTAGAAGAACCTAGTAGAAATAGAAATTTGGAATATATATAGTCTACCAAAATTTAACCATGAAAACATAGAAAACCTGAAACCTACAGCAAGTAATCAGATTGAGCCAGTAATAAAAAGTCCTCCCAACAAAGCAAAGCCCAGGACTGGATGGCTTCACTATTGAATTTTACCAAACTTTTATGGACAAACTAATGCCAACCCTTCTCAAACTATACCAGAGTATTAAAAGTGAGAGGACCATTTCAGCTCATTCATTGCTTTACTTCCAAAATCAGACAAGAGCACCACCACAACAAAAAAGAAAACTATAGGCTAATACCCAAGATGAACATTGATGAAAAATTTCTCAACAAAATACCAGCACATTAAATCCAACAGCACATGAAAAAACATTATACACCATGACCAACTGGGATTTATCCCAGGGATGCAAGGATGGTTTGACATACACAAATCAATATGTGTAATATATCACATTTAAAGAGTGAAGGATAGAAAACATAATCTCGATAAACATCATTTAACAAAATTCAACATCCCTTTATGATAAAAAACCACAGATATAGGTATAGAAGAAATTTACCTCTGCAATAAAGGCAATCTACAGCAAACTTGCAGCCGACATCGTATGGGAAAAAAGCTGAAGTCATTTTCTCTAAGAGCAGGGACAAGACAATGATGTCCACTTTCACCGCTCTTGTTCAATAGAGTGTTAGAAGTCTTAGAACAGTAAGAGGAAGAAATGAAAGACATCCAGATACACCAAACACACCGTGTGCAGAAAGCGCACGGGCCTCCCTGCCCAGGCCCTGGGGTTCCAGCCCACGCCAGCACCTGCCTCTCCCACCTGACAGTCACTGCGAGATTTCTGAGCACATCTGTGCAGCATCTGCGGACCTGTTTACACCTCCACGCCAGAGGGAATTCCAGCTGTTAGGGAAGGCGCCACGTCTTTCTTGAGGTAACACCTGGCGAGTCCCTTCCCTTGGAAAGTGAACCTCGAGGTGTATCAAGACTGTTCCCACACACCACGTGGGAAGGGTTTTAATTCCTACGTGCCGAAAGATTTCTCTTCATTCCACCGTGTAAGACAAGCCAGAACTCTGCCTTTTGCCATCACCTACTTACCGGTGTCTTTCAAGTGGGAGCAGAGGACGGCGACGCTCAGATCCTCCTGGGAAACGGGGCGGAAGCGCTTCCCCATCACAGCTCATCATCGGCGTCCTAGAGGTGAACGGAGCCAGGATTTCGCAACCCAGAGGCGGAGTTGGCGCCAGTTGCCCATTTCACCTACAAGGCTCACCTGAGAGGTCAGGCCCAGGGATGGACTTCACAAATCAGAGGCCCGCGTCAGGTGGGAACCCTGCCATGTCACCAGGAGGCTGCGGTGTCTCCAGGAGAGAAAATCAGCGCCGCCGTCATCTGGATGCCTTGGCGTCTGAGGCTCCGTCCAGGCTGAGGGACGCGCTCGCTGGGATCCGGTTTGTGGAGCCGGCCGTATGCTGAAGTCCGGTTTGTAGAATTGGTCACCCGACCCCACTCACTGGTTCGTCAGTTTGAAGCAGCGGGAGTCCCAGGCAAACACCCCCAAAGAAAACACCAAGCTGGTGGCCGTAGCCACCAACTCCAGGGTCAGAAACCTGACAAACTGAAGTGAGAACCCGCCCGCGCTGACCCCACCGTCCACAGGACCTTGACACGTGACCTTGACACTGCGGGGAGTCGCTCCTTTGCCAGGCTTGGCGGACACAAACCTGTCGTGACATCAGCCTGTCCAGAGCACGGAGCAGGCACCAGAGGCCGCGCCTGGCCGGGGGAGGCCCAGGTCGGGGCGAGACGAGGACAGGAGCGGGGACCCCAGACCCCATCACCCTGTCCCGGGGACGCGGAGGGCGCCAAGTGGATACCGGGGTGGCCCGGCAGCGGCTCCAGTCGGGGCCCCGCGGACACTGGGCCCGGTTGGGGTCCGCGGTGGGTCGTAAAGGGCACCCGCCGGGCTGGGAGAGCGTGGTCCGCACCCTGCGGGGCACACAGGGCGCTGTGCGCTGGGTTTGGGGCACGTCCACCTCCCGCGCCCACCCGGACCTCGGCCGATCCCACGCCGCAGGCCCAGGCCGGGGGCTTAGGTCCGGGAGGGGCGGCCGGGCGGAGGATTTCGCCTGCGGGCTTGTAGCCCACCGCGCGCGGGCCGCCCTGCAACGCCCAAACCCCAACCACCAGGCGCGGGCAGCTCAGCCCACCCTGGTGCGCACGGCGCCTCCTCCTAGATCCACTGCGGGGCATTTAATCTGCGTGCCCACCCTTGCCTCAGTGTCCTCACCTGCGCTGTGGAGGAAACGGGAGCCCCGCAGGTTTTGTGAGATGACGGGAGCCGGGCGGCCTTCAGTGGGGGAACCTGGAGCGCAGCACTCAGACAACCGCCAGCCACGGGCTGAGTTTTTCACACAGTGAAAAATAACCAAGCGGGGCACCGTGGCACTCGCCTGTCATCTAGGGACACAGGAGGCCCAGGCAGGACAATCCCGAAACAATCAGCCACTGAGGGTCGCTATGAGTCAGACCTGACTGGAGGGCACCTAACAGCAACAACAGGGTGGCCCTAAAAAATAATAAAATAAATAAAGTGTTAGTAAAGACGTGGAGAAGTGGGAATATGCATACATTTCTAGCGCGGATGTAAAACAGCACAGTAAGTGTAGAAAACAGTTTGGTGGCTTCTCAAGAAGTTAGAACCTAAGCCCATTCCCAGGTATAGACCCAAACAAGTTGAAAACAGATACTCCAGTACTTGTGCCTGAATAGTCACAGCAGCACCGTGCACACTAGCAAAAGGGGGTAAAACATCCCAGACGCCCACCCACAGACGAGTGTGTAGGTAATTACACACAACTCTACCATAAAAAGAAGTGAAGTACTGATAGGAGCTTGTTAGGTGCCGTGGAATTGGTATCTGACTCATAGCGACCCTATGTACAACAGGTGAAACACTACTGTCAGTGCTTCTCTGCTGTTCATAGAGTTTTCAATGGCAGATTGATTTTTGGGAGTGGGTTGCCAGGTCCTTCTCCCAAGTTCCCAGGTGGTCTCCCATCCAAGTACTAACCAGGCCCAACCCTGCTTAGCTTAGAGATCTGACGGGATTGGATGCCACAGGGATATGAGCTACAATATGGATGAACTGCAAAAAGGTTAAGCTAAATAAAATCAGCCACAAAAATCACAAATTGTACAATCCCATTCATATGAGATAGCCAGAGTGTGTGGATCCCCAGGGACAGAAGGTGGCCGCGGTTGCTGGCAGCTGCAGGGGCGGAATAGTGAGCAATTGCTTAATGAGTACTTGATTTTTTTTTGTGGTGATGACATGTTTTAGAACAAGATAAAGGAGGTAATTATACAACATTGTGACTGTCACTAAATTGCACATCTTAAAATACGTAGTTACTTTCAAGTGAATTTAATCTTAAAAAAAGAAAAAAAAAAAGCTGAGAACACTGGAAGTCTATTCAGTTGCAGGGGAGGAACTGGATGTGGTGGCACAGGTTTGTAATTCCAGCACTCAGTGGAGGAAAGAGGATTCCCTGCAAGTTCAAGGCCAGCCTGGTCTACATAGCGAGTCCCGGGCCAACCTAAACTACAAAGGAAGACCCAGTCTCAGGAAAAGACCCCAAAAACATCAACTGCAGGGGATACCAGCTCCTGTAGGTGATAGAAAGGCATTGTGGTGCTGCAGATTCCTGAATGTACTCTTGGCACAGCTCAAAGTGTGGCTGGTAAAACTGGCTTCCGGGGATTAAAGCCCATTATGTGTTAGGCAGGGCTGGGATTTAGCTCAGTTGGTAGAGCAACGCTCTGCAGTCTCTGAGGTCCTGGGTTCGATTCCCAGCACCGCAAAAACGGGAGAAGGACCTGGCAACCCACTCCCGAGGCAATCCCGAAACAGTCAGCCATTGAAAACCCTATAAGGGTCACTATGAGTAGGACATGACTCAAGGGCACCTAACAACAACAACAATGTGTCAGGCACCATTCTAGATTCTTTACACACATTGCTCCTAGCCTGCCCCCTGTCTTTGAGTAAATTGGAGGAATCTTTACAGATGAGTGGCTAAGGCTGAGTGCTTGGATTTAGCTCAGTTGGTAGAGCGCTGCTCTGCAGTCTCAGAGGTCCTGAGTTCGATACCCAGCACCACAAAAATGGGAGATGGATGTGGCAATCCACTCCTGAGGCAATCCTGAAACAATCAGCCATTGAAAACCCTATGAGGGTCACTATGAGTCAGACATGACTTGATGGCAGCTAACAACAACAAGGCTGAGGCTGGGGTTTAGCTCGGTTGGTAGAGCACTGCTCTGCACTCTCTGAGGACCCGGGTTCTATCCTAGCACCACAAAAATGGGAGAAGGACGTCCCAACCCACTCCCAAAAGCAATGCTGAAAAAATTAGCCATTGAAAACCCTATGAGGGTCGCTATGAGTTGGACTTGGCTTGACGGCACCTAACAACAACAAAACTAAGGGTAAATGTTTGTTTCCACGTCACCCACCTAACACAGCTGCCAACTAAGGACCTGGTTACTGATTGGCCTGAGCTCCAAACTACTGTTCAGTGTATGATGACAAACAGCCAGTCAGTAGTTGCTTCTGGATGGAGGCTGAGCCAAGAGGGAGGAGCCTGAGGAGCCTGAGGAGTCTTTGGAGTGTCGGCGTGCGCTATCTACTTGTGGTAATGGTTGCCAGGGGTCTACATATGTTAAAACTCAGCAAACTATACGTTAAATATATGCAACTTGTTGCAGGTCAGTTTTGCCTCAATAAAGATGGTTTTAAAAATGAGTAAGAAGCCGGGTGCCATGGCGCACACCTGCCATCCCAGTGACTCGGGAGGCAGAGGCAGGAGGATCACAAATTTGAGACCAGAGGCAGTCAGCAATTGAGAGACCCTATCTCAAAACAAAAAATTAAAAAGGTGTCGAGGGTGCCCCCTAGTGGTAGAACAGCTGCCTAGCATGGGCCAAGCCCTGGGTTCAACCTCTTGTTGTTAGGTGCTGGTAAGTCGTGTCTGACTCATAGCGGCCCTCATAGGGTTTTCAGCGGCTGACTGCTTCGGGATTGCCTCGGGAGGGGATTGCCACGTCCTTCTCCTATTTTTGCAGTGCTGGGAATTGAACTCGGGGCCTCAGAGACTGCAGAACGGTGCTCTACCAACTGAGCTGAATCCCAGCCCACAACCTCTAGTACTGAAAAAGAACAAACAAACAAACAAACAAAACCCTAAACAGATACCCCCCCAAAAAAAATATGCAGGTGGCAAATAAACACATGAAAAGACACTCAACATCCTGTGCATTTGGAAATTTGCACTCAAGCAACAATGAGACACTACTACCTATCTCTAAGGATGGCTAAAATCCAAACCCCACAGACTGCTGCTGAAGAGCATGAGAAACAGGAGTTCTCACTGGTACAGCCACGTGGAAAGATGGCTTGGCAGTTCTTACAAAGTAAGTATAGTCCTACTATCCGATCCAGCAATCGCATTCCTAGGGCCTTATCCAGTGGCGTTCAAAGCTAATATCCCCACAAAAACCTGCATTCAGAGGTTTCTACCTTCTTTACTCATGATTGCCAAAAACTAGAAGCAGCCAAGATGTCTTTCAATGGCAATTTACCTATTGCTAACGAAAACCTTGTGTCATATCCGTACATGGAGTATCTTCCGGAAGAAAGAAGAAACGGGCTAACAAATATGAAGGGACGCCCAGGCCCCTGAGACGCGTACTGCTCAGGGGAAGCAGTGAGTCTGAAAAGCCTCACACTGTGTGACCCAACTATGTGGAAAAGGCAAAAGAACAGAGAGTACAAAGATCAATGGCCTCCGGAGACGCGGGGAGTATAGGAAGGGGCGAAGGGGTGGGGAGCAGGGGGCTTTAGGGGGGTGAACCTGGTCCGTAAGGTGCAGGAAGGGTGAGTGCTCAGCACTATGCTTTTGTCAACACCTACAGAGCCGTACAGCACGTAGTTTAGTTAATAATGAAATGTCAACCTTGGTGTCACAATATTGGCTCAGTAATTGCAAAAAAGACTGCAGCTGTACACCCTGGTGTCCGATCCCATCAGATCTTGGAAGCTAAGCAGGGTCGGGCCTGGTTAGTCCTTGGATGGTAGACCGCCTGGGAACACTAGGTGCTGTAGGCTTGGGAGAAGGACCTGGCAACCCACTACCAAAAATCAATCTGCCATTGAAAACCCTATGAATAGCAGAGATGCACTGACATAGTGATGGGCATGGCATAGTGTTGGGGAGTGTTTTGTCTGTTGTACATAGGGTCACTAGGGCTGGGATTTAGCTCAGTTGGTAGAGCACTGCTCTGCAGTCTCTGAGGTCCCGAGTTCGATTCCCAGCACTGCAAAATGGGAGAAGGATGTGGCAACCCGCTCCCAAGGCAATCCCGAAACAGTCAACCATTGAAAACCCTATGAGGGTCGCTATGAGTCGGACACGACTCAATGGCACCTAACAACAACAACAACAACACATAGGGTCACTATGAGTTGGACCCCACTCAACAACACCTAACCACAACAACAATTGTAACAAATGTTCTGCAGGGATGCAAGATGTAATATAATAGAGAGAAGGGGCAGACATATAGGAACTCTACTATATGCTCAATTTTTCTGTAAATCTAAAACTGTTCTAAAAAACAAAGCCTGTTGATTAAAACAAACAGACCAGGCTCAGGGGTTTTTCCTGGACTCAGCCATATATTATTCTACGACCAGCCCTCACCCAATGACTCTGGGTGCCTTTGTATTGAGACTTCATGACTGGAGTAGTTACTTTTCTTCGCTGTGGCTGCATACCATACAGAAACAACTTCAGGGATGAAGGATTTCTTTTGCCTTGTGGTTTGAGGTGTCAGTCCACAGGGCAGGGAGGGCGTGGAGGGCAGAGCAGCTCACGTCACGGTGGCCAGTAAGCGGAGAAATGGAATGCAGGAAAGGGCCAGGGCAAGACACAGCCTCCAAAGACCCTCCCAGTGACCTACCTCCTCCAGCGAGTCCCAACCTCCTACCTTCCACCTCCTCCCAACAATGCCATCATATCATGAATCAATCATAGGACTAATCCATCCACTAGGTCAGAGCCCTCAGGATCTAAGAGTCTCTGCAAACGCTCTGCAGACACATCTGGAAGTTGTTGTTATGTTGTTGTTAGGTGCCATTGAGTCGGTATCCCACTCATAGCAACCCTCATAGGGTTTTCAATAGCTGACTGTTTCGGGATTGCCTTGGGAGTGGATTGCCAGGCCCTTCTCCCATTTTTGTGAACTCGGGACCTCAGAGACTGCAGAGCGGCGCTCTACCAACTGAGCTAAATCCCAGCATCCAGAGGTGGGCTTCACTGATCCACTAGGCAAGTCTCAATCCAGTCAAGTTGCCAATCAAACGTAACCATGACAGCGACCCACACCCACCCTGCCTCCTTTCTAGCATGCTTCCCTTTAAAGTCTTGGTGGCACTTTCTCACAAGCAGGTCAAAAAAGTCCATTTTTTATAATTTTAACTCTCTCTACAGGGAACAGAATCACCTGCAGCCATAGCTCTGTGGCATCCGATCCCGTCAGATCTCGGAAGCTAAGCAGGGTCGGGTCTGGTTAGTACCTGGATGGGAGACCGCCTGGGAACACCAGAAGCTGCAGGCTTGGGAGAAGGACCTGGCAACCCCCTCCCAAAAATCAACCTGCCATTGAAAACCCTATGCACAGCAGAGAAGCACTGACAATAGTGTTTTACCTGTTGTACACAGGGTTGCTATGAGTCGGACACCGACTCGACGGCACCTAACAACAACAACAACAGGGAACAGTGAACAGATGGACTTCAGGAGGAAACCAGGATCTTACGTCCCCAAGGATATGGGCACACTCTTCCACCAAACGACGACTGTATCTCTTTTCCATAAGTAGTGATTCCACTACTTATGAGTGAGGGAACTTATGAGTGAGGAAAATTTGCTCCGAAGTGATTTCACTCCACCCATGCTTGACGAGACAAGGATCTGAGTGGACTTTACGACAGTCCATCTCACCTCCATCGTTCTCACCTCCATTGTGCAGCGTGTAAGATGAGTGCGCTGGACTTTTGCTCCCCTGACAAAGCTTCGGTGGGAATTCAGCGAGATAAGTCATGGGAAGAGGGGAACTGGTGCACACTCAAGGATAGATAATGTTGCCAGGAACACAGAGTCGTCGATCCGTGTAGTGGACATTCGGCGGTTTTGCCTGCCCTATGTTATTTCGCCCTTTTGTCTGTAACATAACCCTTCTTCATGCGGCTGATCCACACCAGGGCTTTGGCTGTGGCACAGCAACCCACCAGGAACAGGGGCCGGGGGCTGTGACTCAGTCCTGGCCACCTGAACTTCCTCTTTGTCCTCACCACAGTGTTTAGTCAAGAGTGGATGCAACATGGGCTAGTTATTAGGGTCCCTGAAACTTCTTAGCCAAGGTTATCAGGAAAGATGGGCTCTTTTGCTGTTAGTAATGAGAGTCTCAGGTGGCTGACACCCAAAGTCCTTGCATCACCTCCTCCTGGCCAAGCTAGAATCTATGATTGTTGTTGTTAGGTGCCATTGAGTCAGGTCTGACTCATAGTGACCCTATGTACAACAGAACAAAACACTCCCCAATTCTGTGCTAGGCACATGATCTTTTTCATGTTTAAGCCCATTGTTGCAGACACTGTGTCAATCCACCTGGTGGAGGGTCCTCTTTTCTTCCATTGACATGCCACTCTCCCAAACATGATGTCTTTCTCCAGGGATTGGTCCCTCCTGACTACATGTCCAAAATATGTAAGACACAGTCTAGCCATCCTTGCTTCCAAGGAGTGCTCTGGTTGCCCTTCTTCTAGGACCCATCTGTTGGTTCTTTTGGCAGTCCATGGCATGTTCAATATTCATCTCCAGCACCATGATTTAAAAGCATCCATTCTTCTCCTGTCTCCCTTGTTCAAAGTCCACCTTTCACAACCGTAGAAGCTATGGTAGCTGGAGATGTTACCCCCAGCACAGGTGTGGCCTGTGTAACTTCCACAATGGCCTTTGTCTGCAATAATGAGAACGCATCAGTAGCAGCTTCACGCATGACTTTGGTGGGCAAGGTGGTGGACTGGTTTAAAATGGGGGACGAGCCATGCGCGGTGGCACACTGGGAGGGGGAGGCGGGAGGATTGCAAGTTCGAGACCAGAGGCAGTCTGCGTCACTTAGCGAGACCCTGTCTCAAAAAGTAAAAAAAAGAAAAGGGCTGGGGGTGCAGCTCAGAGGTCCAGCACTTGCAGAGCATGCAGGGGCGAGGCCCTGGGTTCAACCCCCAGAACCGCAAAAAAAAAAAAAAAAAAAAAAAAAAAAAAAAAAAAAAAAAAAAAAAGGGGGGCGGGGGCGGATGAGGTGAGGAGCCATAGTTATTCATGGAGGTGATGATTACTGTGCTGAAGAGGAAAGCAGTGCACTCAGGAAGAACCGCCCTTTGTCTGGCTTCACGTCCACTGAAAGCAATCTCGCCGGGCTCCAAATCCCTCCCTCCCTCCCTTCCTCTCCAGCACAGGGTGGCCCAGTTCACCCCACACACTTTCTCCTTAGAACCAGAGCATTGAGAAGGCAGATGTGGCCATGAGGTGCCCTCACTGATTTGGGGGTGTCATTTCTCTGAGCTGTTTTCAGTGGGCAGCCTGGAGAAATATATTTTTAAACACATTTCTATTCACATATGACATTCAGTGGTTTCATCCTTCATTTTATTTTAACACTATTTTATTTCAGTTTATTGTTGTTGTTAGGTGCCGACTCGTAGTGACCCTCACAGGGTTTTCAATGGCTGACTGTTTCAGGATTGCCTTGGGAGTGGGTTGCCAGGTCCTTCTCCCATTTTTGCGGTGCTGGGAATCAAACTCGGGACCTCAGAGACTGCAGCGCGGCGCTCTACCCACTGAGCTAAATCCCGGCCCTATTTCATTTTAGGCCCTGTCTATTTTGGGTCAGCGTGAGAGGCCTTAGGTCTGCTTGTTATGATGAGCACCCAAAAAAACAAACGGAGCTCGGCTTGGAAAATGAGAGCCAACACAGGAAGTTCCCAGCCAGGTGCGGCTTGTTTACCAGGGGCTGAGGATGAAAGAAGTCTTGCTCTTGTCCTCTGGGGCCCCCTCCTTCCCTCCTGCAAGATGGGGCTGTCAGATTCCACAGGCAACAAACACCAAGATGAGTTGTCTACCGAGACCGGAGCTAACGGCCTCTTTTCCATATAATCACACCTCGGTGGCCTCAAGTCAAAATCCAGTGGAAGAGGAGGCAGAGAGGGCTCCAGGCAGGCTGCACAAAACGGCATTTTAAACTCCAGCTTTTACTAAATTACACCCAGGACGCAGGTACTTACTCCTAATGTATTATGGAACCTCTTTGAGCTTACATATTATTATTTATTCGAACTTTTATTGTATTACCACATATGTTCAAATCTAACCTGCACCCCTTCAGCAGATTTAGAGGGCTACAAAATCAGCATATGGGACTGAGAATCCAATCTGCACTCGGTTTTAACCCACAGCTGATTTTGTAGCCCTGCAAAACTGTTAAAAGGATGCAAGTTAGATTCAAGATTATATAGTATTTTTTACCTCATGGCATTATTATAAGTATTATCTTAGATGGGTGATTTTTCTAGAATAAAGACTTACAAGTAATAATTCAAAAGGCCAGCAATTTCTAGGTTTAGATTCATTTCTGGAACTTGATATGTTTTATAACATGTCTGGATAATTCATACATTCAAAGATTGACTAAAAATTCTGTCTAATATGACCTTATTTTTAGTAGTTACTTCAAACAAAATGTGTAGCATGTATTATTTATTTTTTGCAGCACTGGGGGGGGGGGGCGCACCCAGGGCCTCACGCTTTCTAGGCAAGTGCTATACCACTGAGCTGCACCCTCAGCCCTTTTTACTTTGAGACAGGGTCTTGGGAGGGTGCACAGGCCACCTCTGGCCTCGAAACTGTCACCCTCCTGCTTCAGCCTCCAGAGTCACTGGGATTACAGGTGTGTGCCATGGTGCCTGGCCACGCTGAAACAGTTTACAACATGGATTATATTAAAAATATTGAGTAACTTGCCTAAATCCGGGTCCTGGCCCTGTAGTTCAATATGATTCTTATCATGAATCAATCATAGGACTAATCCATCCACTACTCTCAGAACTCTGAGTACACGTGAAAGATTAACTGAAGGACACTGGCAGGGGCCAGTTCCTACTCCTGAGGAGCAAACCGTCTTTCAGGGTGCAAGAGAAGATGTTGTAAGGGACATTTATGGGAAAGAGTGCCCAGCATCATTGAAAAGGTGGAGGCATTTTCTCAGCGAGAACATGAAATCATAAACGGTGGCATTTCTTCCTAACAATGATTGAGGCGGGCCAACCAGCCTTCTACCTGTTTCCTGGGAATGGCTTGACTGTGGAAAATCACCAGCTACTGCCCGGAGAAGGTAAGAAATTTTAAAAAGCTGCAATTTTAAAAAATGCCAACATCCAAGGATCAGCATTGATCAAAGGAGGCCAGTGTTTTGATAGGCATTTCTTCCCTCATTTATGAAAATTTTTTTTGGGGGTGTGTGTGTGACGGGATTAAGATAGTGTCTTGCTATATAATTCAGGCTGGCCTTGAGCTCGCCATCTTCCTGCCTCAGCCTCCTGAGTGCTGGGATCACAGCTGTGCACCACCGCGCCCAGCTAGGTACGAAATCTTTAATACGCTACTTGAACTCTCCCACGCCAGTTTGGTAGCTATGAATACGGTGCATAATGAACACTTCTATCGTGGTCCACATACGGCAGGCATTTTCTGTGTCTTTTCTGTCTACTTGTTTGCTCACTCCTCCAGTGGTGCCATGAGGAAAATACTATAGTTATCCCCCATTTACTCCCGATGTTCGTTACATTTATTCAAACTTTATTGTATTACCACATATGTTCAAATCTAACCTGCACCCCTTCAGCAGATTTAGAGGGCTACAAAATCAGCATATGGGAATGCAAATCCAGTCTGCACTCGATTTCAACCCACACCTGATTTTGTAGCCCTGTGAAACTGTTAAAAGGATGTAAGTCAGATTCAAGATTATATAGTATTTTTTACCTCATGGCATTATTATACATATTATCTTAGATGGGTGATTTTTCTAGAATAAAGACTTATGAGTAATAATTCAAAAGGCCAGCAATTTCCAGGCTTAGATTCATTTCTGGAACTTAACAGGTTACATTTATTCGAACTTTAATATATATATTATATATTTATATAATATATTATATATTATTATTTTATTATATAATATATTATGTATTATATAATATATATAGCATATTATATATTATTTTATTATATAATATAATATATGTATTATATATTATAATATAATATACATTATATTATATATAATATATATTATATTATATATAATATATATTATATTATATATATATAGATATATAATATAATATATATTATTGTCTCACGATGTTAGAGACAAAAGTAGTTTGTGAGCTGACAGGGCTCGCCTGGCTGGAGGTGGTAGGACCTGGCTTAATAAAGACCATCTGGGATTAGGATGCTGTTGTTGGGTACTGTCAAGTCATGTGTGCAACAGAGCAAAACACTCCCTGACACCATGCCATGCCTGACACTATTGTCAGTGCTTCTCTGCTATCCATAGGGTTTTCAATGGCAGATTGCTTTTTGGGAGTGGGTTGTCAGGTCCTTCTCCCAAGCCTATAGTACCTCGTGTTCCCAGGCGGTCTCCCATCCAAGGACTAACCAGACTCGACCCTGCTTAGCTTCCCAGATTTGACGGGATCGGAGACCGCAGTGCTACGGCTAAAGGCAGGATTCAGTACATACTAATAAATCCCCCGTGAGCCTGCCCTTCTATAAATAAACCATGAGAACAGGCATCTTGGGATCATCTCTCTGCAAAATTATTTCCCCTTGTCTAAAATTTGTTATCAACAGACTGGAGTGAACAATTTTTAGATAAGCAGCAGTGCTTTTGGATACCGTGGATCCAAAGATAATTAAGGTAGCAGCTGTGCCTTTAAGAACTCTGCAGGAGAGGAGAGCGAAAGCTCCCCATTAAATCAGAGAAGTTCCTCCACATAGGGCAACACGTGGGCCCTGCAGGCTCACAGGGAATGCAGGCTGGGAGCACTGCCAGGCGAAGGGGCGGCATGGAGGATGATTCCTCAGCTGGGCGCAGTGGCACACACCTGTAATCCCAGCGGCTGGGGAGGCGGAGGCAGGAGGATCGCAAGTTCGAGACCAGAGGCAGTCTACGTAATTTAGCAAGACCCTGTCTCAAAAAGTAAAAAAAATGGGCTGGGGGTGCAGCTCAGTGGTCCAGCACTTGCACAGCATGCAGGCATGAGGCCCTGGGATCAACCCCCAGTACCACAAAACAAACAAACAAACAAAGATTTCTCAGAGGCTTGAGCAATGCTTGAGTTGAAATTTATTTATTTACTTATGTCTTGGCGGTGGTGCTGGGGTTAAACCCAGAGCCTCCCACGTGCTGGGCAAGTGTCCTGTCTCTGAGCCACACCCCCAGCCTTGGAACTGAAATTTAAATGATGACTAAGAGTCAGACGGGACTGGGATTTAGTTCAGTTAGTAGAGCGCTGCTCTGCAGTCTCTGATGTCCTGATTTCGATTCCCAGCACCGCAAAAATGGGAGAAGGACGTGGCAATCCACTCCCAAGGCAATCCCAAAACAGTCAGCCTTTGAAAACCCTATGAGGGTTGCTATGAGTTGGACTCGACTCGATGGCACCTAACAACAACAACAAGAGTCAGACATATTTATGCAGAATAATTTGGCTGCAGCGATGGCTCTGGAGGTTGGAAGCATGTCTGTGAGTGTGCAGCTGTCATCAGGTCCTCCTTTCCTCCCCAGACACGCACCCGTGGCCCCGACGATCCACGTTCCCATGGAGAGGAGCCCACGCTCCCACTACACCGCCATAAGAAAGGCCTTCTACCCCCAGGCAGCCCTTGGGATCTTGGCCAACTCCCTTCTTCTTTTCCTGCACGCTTCCGGTTCCCTGGTGGGCGCCAAGCCCAAGCCCACCGACCTCACCGTCACCCACCTGGCCGGGATTCACATCCTCATGCTCCTGACCATGGGGCTCCTGGTGTCCACGGACCCCTGGGGTGCGCAGGGCGCGCGCAGTGACTTCAGATGTAAAGTCGCTGTGTTCCTGCACAAGGCCGCGCGGGGCCTGTCCCTCTGCGTCACCTGCCTGCTCAGCGTGCTGCAGGCCGTCACCCTCAGCCCCCATGGCTCCTGCCTGGCCAGCTTCAAATGCAGATCACACAGGCCCCTCCTGTGCCTGTTCCTCTCCTCGTGGCTCCTCGCAGCGTCCATCGGCAGCAACCTGCTCCTGTACACCGTGGCCACCACGTCCAACGCCACCCGGCCCGGCCTGGTTCTCACTGACCACTGCTCCTTTTTGCCCATGAGCCACCTCCACAGCAGCCTGTTTTTCTCCCTGATGGGGTTCAGAGACGTCTTCTTTGTGGGGCTCATGGCTGCGTCAAGTGGGTACATGGGGGTTCTGCTGGGCAGGCACAAGTGGCGGTCCTGGTGTGCCCACACCTCAGCAGGGTCTCCGAGGGGATCTGCAGTAAACAGGGCCACACGGACCATCCTGCTGCTGAGCGGCTGCTTTGTGGTCCTGTACTGTGCGGACTCCGCCATTTCGCTTGCCACAGTCATGACATGGGCGAGAGACCCGGTTGTGGCCTCTGTCCAGATACTTGTGGCCAATGGCTACAGCACGGTCAGCCCTTTGGTGCTAATCAGTGGTGACACACAAATAATAGCCATTATGAGAACCATCTGGGCAAAGAGAGGTCAGCAGTGGACACGACATATCTAATACATTCTCTCTACTCTCAATAGGGGGCTGGGATCTACCTCAGTTGGTAGAGGCTGCTCTGCAGTCTCTGAGTTCGATTCCCAGCATCACAAAAATGGGAGCAGGACCTGGCAATCCACTCCTGAGGCAAGCCTGAAATAATCGGCCATAGAAAACCCTATGAGGGTCTCTATGAGTTGGACACAACTATGAGTTGGACACAACTCATAGAGACCCTCATAGGGTTTTCTATTCTTTCCTTTTCTTTTTGTGGTACTGGGGGTTGAACCCAGGGCCTCATGCTTGCATGCTTTGCAAGTGCTGGACCACTGAGCTGCTGTCTCTAGCCCTTTTTTTTTTTTTTTTTTTTTTTTTTTTTTTTTTTTTTTTTTTTTTTTTTTTTTTTTTTTTTTACTTTTTGAGACAGGGTCTCGCTAAGTTACACAGACTGCCTCTGGTCTTGAACTTGCGATCCTCCTGCCTCAGCCTCTGGAGCCACTGGGATTACAGGAGTGCACCACCACCCCCGGCTCCTCATAGGGTTTTCAGTGGCCGATGTTAGGTGCCATCGAGTCGTGTCCAACTCATAGCGACCCTCATTAAGGTTTTCAATGGCTGATCGTTTCGGGCTTGCCTCGAGAGTGGATTGCCAGGTCCTGCTCCCATAAACTCCCATTAGAACAATTTTATATATGGCACAGAATTTTCCCTCTGAAAAAGAATTAATGTGGGGATACAAATCTCCTCTTACAACAAAGTAGCCCTGACATAAATGGCTGGCGAGTGCCTCACAAATCATTTTGCCCCGTACGCGTGCCAATAGACTCATGGGCACGCTCAGGAGCTCCTGGAGTTTCTTTTCTTATCTCAGACTTTTATTCTGGAATTATTTTCCTTTTTCCGGCACAACATTCCTTGAAAATTCTTTTACGGAAATTCCATTAGATGCATCTTGTCCTTTTTGGTCTAATAATAGCCACGTTGCACTCTTGAAAAAAATCTTAGCAAGATACACAGTTCTATGGGGACGAATCTTTTCTTCTCGTCTTGTTTTCTGTTGTCGTTGTTTTGTTTTGTTTTTGAGACAGGGTCTCACTATGGCGCCCTGACTGGCCTAAAGCTTGCTCTGTAGACCAGGCTGGCCTAAAAATGGCGGTCAACCTCCTGCCTCCTGAGTGCTAGGATTACAGGTGTGCACCACACGCCTGTGTTTTTTTTTTTTTATAAGACTTTTTATTTTTCAATTAATTATTTTTTTATAGTGCTGAAGATCAAACCCAGGGCCTTATTGCATGCTAGGTAAGCACTCAGAACTAAGCTATATTCCCAGTCCCTGGATTTATGTTTTCTTGTAGTGCTTTGAAGGAACCATTTTTGGGGTTTACACTGTGGATCTTGAGGATTATATTAATGATCTGATGTTGTTTCTGTTTAGGAAAGCTCTCTCAACTCCTGGGTAGTTTTAATTCCTTAGACTGGTTTTAAATATTCTGTGTTTTCACCAAATGTTCCCATGTATGGGTACCCTTTCTGCATTCACATTGTTATGTAATATGTATTTTTAAAGACTTAATCCATGTCAATATCCTTTCTGGGAAGTTCTGTCTATATTTTGTCCAATATTTGTTCTTTCCCCTACTTACTACTTCTGAAACTCCAGTTCAGCGTGTGTTATTCCTTATTATTCTCTACCCCTCCTAATTGTTTTTGTATTTTTCATCTTTTTGTTTTTTAAATTTCATCCTGAATGATGTCTTCAGTCCAGTGTCCTAGCTCAGTCATTCTTCTTTGGCTGTATTTAAGTTGCTATTTCACACACCCATTAATAGCATATTACATTTATTCTGTTTCCTGTTCTAAGGGTTTCATTTTTTAAATCTGCCCATGGTACTTTATGGTTACATATTTTGCTAATTTTCCTTAATTGTTTTGTGACTGTTTTATGAATTGTTAATTGTTAATTGTTTATGAATTTTATGTTAACTGTTTTATGAATTGTTTTATGAAACATGAAATGTTTCAAACATTTAAATATCTTTCCCTATCTCATAACTTGCGTCTTACATATTTCGGACATGTAGTCAGGAGAGAACAATCCCTGGAGAAGGACATCATGTTTGGAAGAGTGGCAGGTCAACGGAAAAGAGGAAAACCCTCCACCAGATGGATTAACACAGTGTCTGCAACAATGGGCTTAAACATAAATAAGATGGTTTGCCTGGCACAGAATCGGCAAGTGTTTCGATCTGCTATACATAGGGTC
>VMDO01022530.1:0-33319 GCA_007922755.1 Pedetes capensis | reverse complement strand
TGGACAAGTAAGTTCCAGCACAAAGTTTTATAAATGGCTTACTCCAGGGTTACTAAGCAATCAAGTGGTAGGGCCAGAATTTATTCTTCAGTTCAGATCTTTGTATAGAAGGATCTGGAACACACAGTTTATGTTTAAAATGACTTTGTTGTAATAACAGATTACTTTCTTTAAGGCATTGGTCATTCATCTTCCCCCTAATTCAGTAGAAGATACAATCTTTCTATTTCATTCAATTTACTAAAAATATTTCATTAGTGATAACTAAGATTTTATATGGAAACACTGTTCTATTCCACTTATGCTTGGATATATGAACAGCTGTTTGAATGCACACATGAAATATTTCAATCTGTGTATAAAGGAGAATTCTGGTGATTCCAAGGATGCGAGAATTAAATCAACTTACCTTTGCAAAAGGAAACTGCTCTGGGAATTATTTAAGGTGGTTAAATTACATAGCTTTCTCTTCACAAGCTGTCAACAATAAAGAGATTAAGACTTCATTTGCAAGCTTTATCTTTAATGTAAAATGACAGTAATTGACATTTGAAAACTGTATGGTACAATATTCTACATGGCATAGGCAAAAACTTGTACAGCTTTGAAGCCTAGCTCTTGCACATATTTGTATTGCTTATCTATTGCAAGATCTAAGGTATTTTCATTAGTTGAATATTATCTTCTCTCTGAAAATGCAAAAGCTCTGATTGTGGTGGTCATCTGGAAAATCAACTTAAGAACATAGAGCATATATTACTTTTGACCCCTGCTCTTCCTTTAAAACTGACAAAGCAAGAACTATCAAAGTTCTATGACTGTTATCTCATTTGCAAAATTTGCTTTCCAGCATAAAAGTATCAGACCCTGACCCAAATTATCTCAAAGTGAATTACTTCCTGGCCAAATAAATATTTCTTCTATAATAATCATTGTTGATGTTCTAAGATAGTAAGATTTGGGAAAAAAATTACCAAGCATTTCCTTTTACAAACACATATAGTTTACATAAGAGCCAAGGAGATTGACAATAAGCAGAAAAATTGTTTCTAGTTTCACAAAAGAAATTTGGAAACATATATATATATATATATA
Organism: Pedetes capensis; assembly: GCA_007922755.1. NCBI lineage: Eukaryota > Metazoa > Chordata > Mammalia > Rodentia > Pedetidae > Pedetes > Pedetes capensis. The sequence goes on along the minus strand of VMDO01022530.1, from coordinate 32,224 downwards.
TATATATATATATATATATATACACACACACACATACATACACATATACACATATATACACACATGTATATATACACATATGTATATGTATATACATATACACACACATACATACATACATATATATATATATATATATATATATATATATATTGCTGTTCCTTAAAGTCCAAGAAGGTAATACTGTATATTTCCCATCAATAAGCATGCTAGAGCATTCCCCTTTTTAATCCTGTATATGATTCTGAGAAATTTTAGTGTCCATTCTTGGTTTCTATATGTTGTATATTTAAAGATATAAAAAGATAATCATAGTTTATAAAGAAGAATCTTCCTCTTCAATGAATGTCCTATGCTAAATTTAAAATTTACACCATACATACCACTCTGATTACAAAATAATTAATTTGATTCCGATGTTTAATTAAGCATGACAATGAGGCTTTAATTTTAAGTTAAGAAGAGAAAAAAATGAAAGATTTGCCCTGGGAAAGCCTGCAGCATATTTTGCAAAGCATCTTGGAACAAACAGTTTTAACTAAAGACTTAGACTATTCCTTTGATGACTTCATTAACAAGTCAAAATCTCCAGACCCATGAGGCTTATGACAGAGAAAACTGTAGTAGCTAGATGTAGGACACATAGAATTTGTACTTTTTGATCAAATTGTAATAAATATCTTTAATTAAGCAGTCTTTGCTTGAGGAATTAGAAGAAAGAAAAAAGCGTGCTCTTATTTATTTTTTGAACCATCATTTCCTCATCCTATGTTAACTGAAAGGCTCTTTTATTTATAGATATTATTATGAATTCCATAAATAGTCAATAGATTCACTGTGCACATATTCACTTTCTTTGCGCTCTGTTATGTTCTACAAACTCTCTTCTCTGATGTTCGAAACTATAATTAAAGACAAGTCTTCATGTTTTCCCCTTTATTAACATTGATATTTTTTTGTAAGCGAACGAACAAAAGAGTAGAACTTATCCTAGTGATTTACTTGATTCTCAAATTTAGTAACAAAACTAGATCTGCATTCACATGGAAAAAAAAGAGAAACCAGTAAACATTCCCAGGAATAGCATAAGTGAAAACTTAAATTTAAATATAGTAGTCATTAGATAACCTGCAATTGTTTTTCAATTTTTAAATTTTCATTTATAAAAACATTTCCTGTAGAATTACAGTCTCTATTAACAAGACAAGATATGTCAAATTGGCTGACAAATGTTTTCATATCCCAGATTTATAGCAGTATCTATACTCAGAGTTGAAAGAGATTTTTTTTTTCACAGGCAGCAGCTTTATACAAATCCTTACAAATTATTCATGGCTACCAAGTCAGGAGCTGAACCTTCTTTCAGTAATATTCAACAAAGGAAAGGAGGGGAAGATGGACACGCATGACATGGTGTTGAAGTCTTAGGACTAGGGGAAATGTTTCAAATATCAGAGTTTCTGAGTTTTTCATATACTCTGAGTCTCCACCCTGGCCCTTTGAAGAACTTAGAACCAGGAAACTTGTGACATGGGGCACTGTTACTAATGGCAGAATGTCATATCTATAGTCAGATACCTGACAGAAAAAATGTATAAAACATTGTTTTATTGGCACACTTATTTCTGCTGTAACAGTGGGTTTTATGGGCATCATCTATCTTCAAAGATGCCTGGGATGTGAACCTAGTCTAATCTTTGCAACATGAATTGAAGGAATTTATAGTTACATGTTGGACTCAAAATAGTTCTGAGTACTATGAAACAGACTAAGGAGATTCACACACCTCATTATCAAAGAGGTATATCAAGTGACGAGTAACTAGTATTGATGAGATGCAGTCATATTAGACAAAGGTACTTGTTTTATACCCTAATGCAGCTATATGTCCAGCAAGGTACAAATGGTGAAGTGAGTCAAAGCCACTGAGTTTCTGGATCTGAAATGATCTGTCCTCAAAAATCTTCTGTAGTGTGATCATACATGTTGTAAGGATGACTGGAGCATGTGATCTGTGCCCAGGAATCACAAGAACATCATTCTGTTATTGTTCTTTATGCTGTGTTGCTGTCTGTCTTGTGTCCCTTCTTGAAACTAAGTAAACAATATTGGGTAAGGTCTAATGTGTCTCCTGAGTTTGGTTGTCAATCCAAACTTCAGTCATCTCTCTGGTTGATCAAAGTGGACACTGTACTTGTCTATTTCATTGAGCTTCTATTTCATGTTCAAAGAACTCCTTTGGCTTTCTTATTAGAGTTTGATTCTAGTTTTCTCCTGCTTCTCTTGCAGTGCTTTTAGATTCATTTCAAAAGCTTCTGTCCTTTCTCTCATAACCTAAGTATGTAAATTTAGCAATGAAGGGGATAGATAAAATTGTTAGACTTATAAAGGTATGGAATTGCATCCTAGCTCTGCAACTAAATGACAGGTGTGTTGGCAAAATTGGTTAACCTCTTGGAACTTCAGTTTCTTATTGGTATACTGATTCTTATATGTCTGATAAAGTTATTAAAGTTATATGATGCATTAAGTTATGTTGAGTGTGTAAATGGATTAATGTATGAGAAAAAACATAGAAATTTATTTATATGAATTTACATATTACAAAAATTAAAAGTAACTGCTATCTATCTTTATATCTGACAATACTTGTGGTGAGAATGTCCAGTATGTATTAAAGATATACTCTCTGCCACACATTTACCTGGATTGTGCCATACAGTTAACATAGACACTTAATCATTTTGTATACCAAAATTAGAGGCTCTAATTTTTTCTGGGGAGTATGATAGGGTAGCCAACTCCCAAAACAATTAGCCATTGAAACTTCTATAAATAGTAGAGAAGCACTGTCAAATATAGTGCCAGAAAATGAGCCTCCCAAGCTGGAAGGCATCCAAGAAATGACTGGGGAAGTGATTCCTTGTCAAAGTAGAGTCAACCTTAGTGATGACAATGGAGTAAATCCCCTGGGACCTCCAGCTGATGTGGCACAACTCAAAATGAGAAGAAACACAGTGACTGCAACATTGAGCTCAAACATGAAAAGACCACGTGCATGGCTGTGTTGGGTAGTGTTTCCTTCTGTTGTAAATAGGGTCACTATGAGTTGGATCCAACTTGACAGCACCAAACAACAAATAACAAAAAGTGTTTCTTATAATAGGGACTTTATTGAGTACTGCTAGGAATTGAGAATGTTTTATCAACTTTATCAGTACTATTTTATCAATATAATCATTTACTTTTCAAAACAGGTCTATAGTATAAGTGCTTTTATCTCATTTCATAGAATAAAGAATTGGATATTCTTGAGTATTATTAGCATATAATGAAATGAATATTGAAATCTAAGTTTGTCTGACTTGTAAGTCCATAAACGGAAAATCAGAGCACACCAAGTGAGGAAATTGAATCAGTAATAAGTCCCTTATCAAAGAAAAGTCCAGGACTTGATGGCTTCACTGCTGAATCCTAATGGAATGAGATGAGAACAGAGAGAGACATGGGGGGGGGAGTTAGTTAGTTAGTTGCAGGCCAATATCCCTGATTAACAGGGATGCAAAAATCCTCAATAAAATAAGGATCAACCAAACTCAGTATCACATGATATTGATATTAGCTAATATTGATGTTAGCCAGATTTCTGTCACTATAAGAAATACCTGACAGAATCAGCTTATAAAGATAAAAGGTTTATTTTGGCTCACAGTTTTGGAGGTTTCAGTACATAATCAACTGCCTCATTGTTTTGAGCCTGTCATGGCATGTCATGGTAGGAGTGCCTGGCAAAGCAAAACCTCTCCCTTTATGGCTGGGAATTGAGAAGAAGAGAAAGAGGCTAGAGTCCCACTGTGCCCTTCACAGGCATGCACCCAAAGACCTCCCACTAATTCCCCTCTCAAAGGTTTTACCAGCTCTCAATAGTGCTTTGCTGGGGACCAAGCATTTACCATATCAACCTTTGGGAAACATTTCAGATCCAAATATTGAGTACATTTAAAAGATTGTTGGCCAAGATCAGTCAGACTCATTCTAAAGATACAAGGATAGTTCAACATGCACAAACCAATACACATGTTTTATCACAGTAAAGATAGAAGGGGAAAATGATCACTTAATAGATGCAGAAAAAGCATTTGATATACTTCAATATTTCTTCATGATAAAACTCTCAAGAAATCATATATACAAGAAATGTTCCTCAACTTAATAAAATCCATGTAGGACAAACTCACAGCTAATATCACAATAAATGGGGAAAAATTGAACGTTCTTGTCTAAGGAATGGGGAAAGACAAAGATTTTCACCACTTCCATTTAGTATAGTGCTAGATGTGCTAGACAGAGCAACCATGCAAGAAAAAGAAAAACCATCTAAATTGAAAAAAATAATTTCTCACTGTTGGCAGATGAAATGATTTTATATTTAGGAAACTGTAAAGACTCCACAGAACTCTGGTGGAACTAATAAATTAATTCAGTAAGGTTATAAGATATAAAATCAGCATACAAAATCAGTAATGAGCCAGGCATGGGGCATATGCCTTTAATCCTAGCAACTAGGGAGGGTGAGGCAGGAGGATTGCAAATTTGAGGCCATAGGCAGCCTGTGTAACCTAGAGAGACCTTGTCTCCAGATAAAAAAGTAAAAGATAGGCTGGGGTAGCAGTGCAGTGGTAGGGCACTTGCAAAGTATGTGCAAGAAGGCCCTGGATTCAACCTCCAAAATAAGAAAAACAAAAAGTAACATTTCTCCACACTAATAGTGAAGAGTCTGAAAAGAAACCAAAGAACAAAACGACATTCACAATACCAATGAAAATTAAAATACATAGAACTAAATCTTATGAAGGAGGTGAAAGATATTTGCACTGAGAACTATAAAACACTGATTTAAGAAATTGAAGAAAACAAATAAATGGAAAAGTTGTGCTTAAGGATTGGAAGAGAAATGTTGTTAAAATACACATACTAGACAAAATGATCTACTGATTTAATACAATCCTTATCAAAACACCAATGACATTCTTCATGAAAATAAAAAGCATTTGGAAAAATTGTATGAACTATAGAAGAGTCCAGATATCCAAAGCTATTTTTAGGAATATGTGCAAAGCTAGTCATCACATTATATGACTTCAAAATATACTACAAAGCTGAAGTAACCAAAACAGGATAAAGCTGTTTTTTTTTCTAAGTAATGCTACAGCTAATTAATTCAGTGACTAGAATACAGTATGTAAATATGTGGATATATAATAACTTTATTATTTGGCCTCTGTGGTAATGTCATTTTTATCTTCACTCTTTAGAGATGGTGCCATGTCAAACAACCTAGGATGACAAGGAAATACATAACTGCTTTTCCAACCACGTTATATTAACATAATCTATGATGGAGTATTTCATAACACCTAGAACTCCTACAATTGGAACAAATTTTAGAATTTCCTGTTTTTCTAAGATCAGGTATGTTTTATTGTTGTTGGGTGCCATCATCTCTGATATAACTCACAGTGACCTTATGTACAATAAAACTGAACACTACCCAACACAGTGCTGTACATCTGATCATTTTATGTTTGAGCCCAATGTGGCATTCACTATGTTTTTTCTCATTTTGAGTTACGCCGCATCAGCAACTGGAGGTCCTAGGGGCTTTACTCCATTCCCATAAGTAAGGTCCACTCAACTTTGAGGAGGCAACTCTTACCCAGTCATTTCTTGAATACCTTCTAGTAGGGGAGTGCTCATTTTCTGGCACTATATTTGTCAGTGTTTCTCTGCTATTCATTGGGTTTTCAATGGCTAATTGTTTTGGGAGTGGGCTGCCAGGTCATTCTCCCTAATCTGTCTTGGTCTGGAAGCTCAGCTGAAACCTGTCCACCATGGGTGACCCTGCTGGTATCTGAAATACTGGTGGAGTAGCTGTTAGCATCACAGCAACACTCAGCCCCCACACTATGGCAAGTTTGCACAAAAGTGGGGAAGGTCAGGTATAACAAAGTAAAAATATCTGATTTACCAGATAAGATTTTAAATGTTTCTTTTAGATACAGACAACAGCCTTGTTTTATTGAATTATTTGAAGGAAACTGCTACACCATTGATTATAGTCTCTTGAAGAGTATAACAATTAGATTATTGCAGGTAAAATAGGATAGAAGGCAGAGTTCAGAAAAGTATGGGATGATAGTAGAGTCCGGTCTGACTCATAAGTGTAATTTCTTTGATTGGCACAGAAAAAAATTGAATGATTTAACAAAGCCAAAGATAGATTTTTTAAAAATACCTTATAAGACAAAGGAAAAGTGCTATTTGTTATTGGCTGAATTGTGTCTCTCAAAAAGATATACTGAAGTCCTAGCCCCAGGCACTTTTTAATGTGTTCCTAGAAATAGGGTCTTTGTAGATCTAATCCAGTTAAGGCAAGGTGATTAGGGTGGGCCTTAATCCAAAACAACTAGTGTAATTGTAAGGAAATAGAAATTTGGAGACACTCCCACACAAGAATGCCTATTAAAGATAGGCATATGAGAGAAGACAGTTAAACAAGAACGTAGAGATTTTACCTTGGATACCATAAATCAAGGAAACCTTAGGGCTACCAGAAAATGAAAGCAGAGAGGAAGAATCCTCCCCCCAGGCTTCAAAGAGAATGTGGCCTTGCCAGCACCTTAATTTCATACTTCTGTCTTCCAGAATCATAAGAGAATAAACTTCCCTTATTTTAAGCCATCACATGTATGATACTTTCTTACAGCAATCCTAGGAAACTAGTACAATATTTTTTTAAATCTTCATTGCACAAAAAAAATTATCCACACTCATCTTTTCATAGACCATAGAGTATACAAAGTTAGTTTGGAGTGGACAGTTGTGTGAAACTCTCAATTTTCACTCTGTAAATATCTTAACATGGGCATGTTCTCATTCTTGACAAAGATTTGAAGTGAGAATGAAAGTTTTTCACTAGTTTACAAATCTGTGATAACATGATTTTTCTTTATTCTCAGCGATAAATGATTTTTTTTCTTATTGCTCTGTTTGCTCAAATACTGATAGACTAACAGTAAAGAAAGGTTGAGCCAACCTAAATTTTTCTCTGAATTACCAAGCTTGTTCAAAACCTTAGTCTCAGTTATTTGATAATTGCTTTAAATTCCCATTTCCCTTCAGAGCAGGGATCTGGCCAGAGCATAACATAAAGGTACAGCAATTTAAAAAGCATAAATAACTTATTTGATGAGTTATTTATTGCTGTACAACAAATTATCCCAAAACTTAATGGCTTAGACCAACAACATATATCTCAGTATTACTGTGTGTCAGGAATCTAAACATGACTTAACTGAATCCTCTGGCTGTTGGTTTCCCTCAAGGCTGCATTCATCTGCAGGCTTAGCTGGGAAGGATCTGCTTCTCACTTTATTCATATGGCAGATTCAGTTCCTCATGGGCTGTGAGAGTGAAGCCTTGGTTCATTGTGAGCTGTTGGCCAGAGGTCTTTTTTAGTACTTTGAAATGTAGATCCTTCTTTAGAACATCTCAAAACCTGTAAGCTTGCTTTTTTAAGTGAGAGGGTAATTTTTGTTATTGTTAGGTGCCATGGAGTCACTGTCCAACTCATAGCAACAGGCGAAAGAGTACAATAGGGGAAAGGTACAACAGGTGAAACTGTATTGCTAGTGCTTCTTTGTTATTGACAGGGTTTTCAGTGGCTGATTGTTTTTTGGGGAGTGGGTTGCCGGGTCCATCTCCCAAGCCTACAGCACCTGGTATTCCCAGGTGGTCTCCCATCCAGGTACCAACCAGGCCTGACCCTGCTTAGCTTCCGAGATCTGACAGGATCTGGCATCACAGGGCTAATGCTGCAGGCATAAGGTAATAAATAGTACCATGAAAAAGAAAAAGTTTCAGCAAGATAAGAAACAGTCTTTTGTAACCAAATCACACAGCTGACATCCTGAAACTTTTGCCATATTATATTCATTAGAAGCAAGTAACTTGGTGCAGCTCTCATTCAGAAAGAAGAGATTGCACAAGAATACGAATATCAGGAAATAACGATCACCGGGAGCCAAACAGAAAATGTCAATTGTATTGTTGTGGATTCAAATGTCTTCCCAATACTACTAAAGGATGATATACCTGTGTGTAGAAATAACATATAAATAATACACAATAAATTTTTATAAACTGAAGTCAACTATAATATCATTAAACTATTTTTCAATCAGTAGTAAATTGCATAAGTTACATTAAAAAAGTGAGAGTGAGAATTTCAACCTATTATTTTGACAAATTCCCATTATCAATGCCAAGTATTAAGCCAACAATTTTATATATTTTGCTTTAGGTGAGAGCAAAAGCTTTGAAGCTGTACTCACAAGGATTCAAGTTTACGATCTATCACCAAGTACTACTTGTGTGACTTTAGGCAAATTATTTAAAATGTCTGGGTTTCTATTTCTTCATTTGTAGAGTGAGAGTGCAAATGCCTGCATATTTGACATTTAAATCTAATCTTACATATAAGGTGCTCCACCTGCATGAAGAGTAGGCATTTAATATTTTATGAGTTTTACCATTTTAGAATGATCATTTATTTTGCAATGAAATCTTCAGGAGAGACAATAAAGAAAGAGTTATTTCGGACAGAAGAAAGAATGTTTCAATATCAGTAAGAATATCACTACTGATCCCAGGATTAACACTGGGATGAGGTGGAAGGCTCTTTTTGTCAAGCACAGATACAAAAAAAAGTCATTGAGAAGGTAACAATTTCTGCCCATAAACTGAAAAACAGTGGGGTCAATGTAACTATAGGGAACAAAGTGGGGGAATTGATTGTACATTTGGTGTAAAGAAATGGAATCATGAAAATTGACATTGCTTTTGGAAAAGGATGGCCTTCCTCCTAGGAACTGGTTTTATTGACATTCACATGCTTATTACAATGTTGGACTATTTCATATTAAACATTCAGCTTGAAATTTGTGCTGGACAGCTTGTCCCCATGAGTCAGTCCAATTCTTCTTTCCTCCCTGTATCCACTCCATGGGTGGTATCTTTCACCGATAAGGAATGGGACCTAAGGGATGCTGTGAATTTTCTGGGCAATAATATAGTACCAGAAAAGGGCTTCTATCCACTATGTACTCAAATATTGCCTTCATTTGATTTTCCATTAAGTCACTGGCCAATGTGCATAAAATTCACCAAAAGAAAAATGAGTATACATGCCCTATTGTTTGCCAGTGAATAACACACACACACAATATTATTTCTGACTTTAAGTGCCAGGGATTTTGTCATTTTTACAGTAAAGATATCTGAATATGAGAAGAGTCAGGAGATATGCCTACAAGCAGAGAATGTGTCAGGATCAGATGTTGGGTTTAAACACAGGTTTTCTGGCTCCAGGATAAAGGGGTTACCACTATAATCCATATGCCTATGAAATGATAGAATTATGGTCGTAGTAGATTGATATTCTTCTCAGAAATAGAAAAAGCAAAACCAATCCTAAAATTCATATGGGAGCATAAAGACTCCGAATAGCTAAAGCATTCCTGAGCAGAAAGAGTAATGCAGGGGGTATTATAATACCTGATTTCAAATTATACTACAGAGCCATAGTACCAAAACCGGCATAGTACTTGCACAAAAACAAACATGTAGACCAGTGGAATAGAATAGAAGATCCAGAAGTAAATTTGCAGCTGCATCCACCTGATGTTTGTCAAAGGTATTAAAAATATAAGTTGGAGAAAAGACAGTTTCTTCAACTAATGGTGCTGGGAGAACTGGATATCCTCATTTAGAAGACTGAAACTAGGTCCCTCTCCACACCTTGTACAAAAATCAGTTCAAAATGAATCAAAGATTTTAAGAACTGAAACCGTGAATCTACTAGAGGAAAGCATAGGGAAAACACTTCAAGCATATGCATAGGCAAGGGAACTTTCTGAAAAGGACTCCAGTATCACAGGAAAAACTAGCAAGAATTGATAAATGGATTTGCACAAAATTAAAAAACTTTTTCACAGGAAATGAGATAATTATTAGAGTGAAGATACAGCCTACAGAATGGGAGAAAATCTTTGCCAGCTATACATCAGACATTAGGGATTAATATCTAGAATATATGAAAAGCTCAAAAATTAAAAACCAAAAAATTTAATTATCCAATCAAAAATGAACAAATGAACTGAACAGAGAGTTCCCATAAGAAGAAATACAAATAACCAACAATCATATGAAAAACTTATTCAAAATCCTTAGCCATCAGGTAAATACAAATCAAAACTCCATTGAGATACCATCTCACCTCAGTCAGAATGTCTAGTATCAACAAAACATGCTACAAATGCTGGTAAGGATGAAGGAAAAAAAGAACCCTTGTACACTGCTGGTGGGAATGTAGATTGGTGCAACTGCTATGGAAAACAGTATGGACGTTTCTCAAAAACTAAAAATAGAACTACCATATGACCCAGCTATACCACACCTGGGTCTATATACAAAGGAATTTAAGTCAGCATACCCTACAGATAGCTGCTTATGTTTACAGCAGTGCTATTCCCAATAGCCAAGATATAGAATCAATCTAGGTGTCCATAAACAGATGAGTGGATAAGGAAAATATTATATATATATATATATCACGGAGTTTTATCCAGCCATGAAGAAAGATGAAATTATAGCATTTGCTGGAAACTGGATGCAACTAGCTATCATCATTTTAAGTGAAATAAGCCAGACCCAGAAAGACAAACATTGGATGTTTTCTTTCATAAGTGGATGTTAGATTTCAACATATATTCCATATTAAAATATATAGATGATGAAAGAAGAAGAGGGTATATTTAGGGGGAGAAACGGGCATAAAGAGAAGGAGGGGCAATAAGAAAGGATAATGGGAGAAAGGAAGAGAAATATCACATTTTTCCCTTAAGGCAAATCCTGAGTGTGTGTGTGTGTGTGTGTGTGTGCGCGCGCGCTTGCGTGCGCACACAATCACACACACAAACAAGACATGAAAGTCGAAGGGGTATCGTTGGTGGGGAAGAAAGAGATGAGGGTCATGAGAGGGTAATGGGAGAGGTGAAAATGAGCAATGTACAATGATATGCATGTATGGAAATACTACAGTGAAACCCATTAAGTTTTACACTAACTAAAAAATTACTGACATGAAAAATCCAATAAGAAGATGGAGAAAGGTCTGAACATAAGAAAATGTCAGACATAGACTTTTCTAAGGAATGAAACAGAAGATGAAGACGTTTTAGAAAATATTTGCTTCCCTGATATGGGCACCAGCTTTTCTTATTTCTTCCTCATACTCCTGTCTTGAAAATGTTTGCACTTTTGTTAGTGCGGTATCCTTCAAATCAGAAAAACAAAGCTCAATTTATTGTGGTAGCAAAGAGATAGAAGAGACCAAGTTGAAATTTGATGGCTCTAACTTCAAGCATACAGAGGCACAGCCAGGAGATCTACCAGAAGTACAGAGAGGAGAATTATTCCAGCTTTTCTTTTCCTTTGGCCCTTCAGTCCTCTGCCCATGTCTTCCAATAAGTGAGTCCACAAAGGAGCTAGATGGCAAAGGAGCCGGCATGATGTTATTTGTGGGATCACATTTTGTCATATAAAACAGAGCAAGAAAGAGAAGAGAATGCATTTGAGAGCAAAAAAATAAGTAACTGGCACACCCAGTTATATGCTTCCAAACATTCTCTAATTCTCTAAGAACTCTTCATGATTAGTATGTTTCCCTACTAAAGTATACACTTCTTAGGAGAGGAATCAAAAATGTCTTTTTAGTGTTATACCTCTAATGCCTAGCATGGCCCTCAATAAATGTGTTGAATGAATATGTTTAAAATAACCAATCAAGTAACTTGTGATATTTAAAAAATGTTTTAATGATTATAACAAAGTTAATGTAGTGGTATGTTCTAGGTAGTCTTAACATATTTGAGTATAATGAACCTTTTTAATATTACATAGAAGTCATGAACGCTTTCACCAGAAAAATATATATAAGCATACAACATTTTTCATTGATTTATAGCTCTTAGTCAGGCTAAAGCTCATGCAATATCTTTTTGGACTTCTAATCTGGCAACAGTATGACCCCCTCCAGATTGACGTGAAACAGTTTGGGTATGTTTTTGTTTTTTCAGTGTCTGGAACACACTATTGTCATTTAGTGGTAAGGGGTCAGATAATAAAAACTTCTTGTAGAGAAAAATTCTTGCACTTGAAATCCCTACTATGAATCCTGGGACCTCATATTGAAATTATACTGTAGAGGAAAATTACTTGTCCATCAAATTCAAAGTAATGTTTCCACTTTCTTTGGTGAAAAAGAAGCTCACCATGAATATAAGTTGATTTAAAAATGGTTCCTGAGACTATAAACAAGTTCCATATTTATAAATGCTTTATTTACATAACAGCTGTTACTGAGCTTTGAGAAATTTACACACAATAAAAAATAAATATACAAAATGCATACTGTAGTGAGAATTTATTTGGAATTTTATTAGTTACTTATTTCTCCATAGTAAACTACCCCCAAAACTTATTGCCTTAAAGCCACACATTCTTACTAGCTCACAGCACCTGTAGGTTAGGAATTCAGGTACAGTTTACATATGTGCTGTGGCTCAAGGACCATCAGGCTGTAATCACAGTGTCAGCTAGGGCTGTGACCTCATATGAAAGCTTTACTGAGGGAGGATTTGCTTTCAAGCCTACTTGCACAATTGGAATGAGGATATTGGAGTCAGCATGCAGTTCCTTGAGAAAGCTATTTGATTTAGGGCCTCAGTTGCTTGCTGGCTATTGGACAGAAGCTATCCTCAATTCCTCAATACCCAGGACTCTTTCTATGCCGTCTTGATTGATTAGATCAAGTAGGATATAAAAGCCAAAGAGAGTGCCAATAGATGGAGGGAGGGAGGTGGAGAGATGGGGAGGGGAGAGAAGGAGAGGGGAAAGGAGAGGCTTAGGAGTGATGTCCCTTCATTTTTGCTGTATTCTATCCTTTAATGAAGAGGATTACACAAAGGCATATATAACAGAATGTAAGACTATTGGGAGTCATTGCAGAAGGCTCTTAAGACAAGGATTAAACCACAATTGCAAAAGGAAATAAATTGGCTGATGATATAGTTCAGTAGTGGAGCACTTGCCTAGCATGTGTGATGCCCTAAATTCAATCCTCAGCACCCCTCATCCCCAAAAAGGAAGTATCCTTCTTGAAAGAAAATGTAAATTGTCTAATGATAGTTATATTTTATGTGCTAAACAACCAATGCTTTTATTCCTAATTTTTAAATACTGAATCTCCCCTTTGTCAAAAGACAAAAACTGTGAATACAATTTAAGATTTCTTTCCATTTTTGGGCTAGTAACTTCTACTGTCTCTGTATCCTGGTATTGTTTTAATGACATAATTAAAAAGAGGGAATTGTGTTTAACATTTGAAGATAAAATAAACTTGAGTGAGTTATTACAGGATAGTTTGACTATCTTACTCCTGGGAGTGATAATATAATTTTACTTTTGAGAAGACCTTTACAGCTCATTAGTTTATAAATTATGTACCTTTCACACAAAGAAAGCAAATGTAATACTAACTCTTTATGGGTGAGACACCCTATATTTATTTCTCTTTAACTAGAAATGTTTCCAGATATTCACATTACCCTTAAAGAATCAAATGGTTCCAGCAAAAATCAACTTTTTCTTCTCAGCAGGCAGGCAAAAAAGCACTTATTAGGACATAAATCTATTTGATAGCTTGGATGTGCTTCAAAAATGAGAAATAAATTTATATTTTCAAAATGATGCTTAATTTTTATCTCCCTGGTAGTTAGAACTACTACTAATCTTTAATTTTTAACTTCCCCATAGTTAGAACTACTACTGTTCAAAGGAGGGCTGGGGCCTAATATTTTATTTTATTATGCAACTTCTGCCTTACCTGGAGATATAGAGTTAAGAATAGCTAAGGCTCTGAACATAACTGCAAAAGAGAATGCCTTCTTGCGTATCAACTGTAAAAATATCTATTCCCAAAACAAGAGAATGGCAAAGCAGAGTTGAACACATGAAACTAAAGATTCATTGAGAATCACAGGTAGGAGTGAGTTCCATTAAATCAATGGTGTCATCACAACCAGACCGCATACTCCTACGTGGTGAGCTAACAATCCAGGTTCTAGATGTTTTTATTTTTAAAATAGCTGAAATAGTATAAAAGGTCTACCTGAAGTTTAAGGCATGGTACAATTTTTTAGATGTGTTAGTTATCATTGAATGGATTGTACATGATGTCATTTAATACAGCTTGCTGAAAACCCACTGAGTCTACCTTCTCCCCTACATACTGTATACCCTAAAACACAGTGTCTGTATGCGATGATGGAAAAATGGGTTTGGAGAAGTTCCAGAATAAGGTAAAAGAGGAGCACCAAGTGCCTAGTAAGCTGGGATTTAGCTCAGTGGGCAGAGCACTGCGCTGCAGTCTCTGAGGTCCCGAGTTCAATTCCCAGCACCACAAAAATGGGAGAAGGGCCTGGTAATCCACTCCCAAGGCAATCCCGAGACAGTCAGCCATTGAAAACCCTATGAGGGCTGCTATGAGTCAGATACTGACTCGATGGCACCTAACAACAAGTGACTAGTAAAGCACTGTGCAAGTGCCTACAAAGAAAGAGGTCAAAATAAAGTCCCAAGTGAAGCTGCTAGAAAAGAAACAGAAACACTCAAAAACACCCTTAATTTTTCTCCATTTTGCCTGGAATCATTTCTACTCACTCCCTCTCAGAACAAGGAAATGTCCAAATTCCCGATCTCTGCAGATCAATTACCAAGTTACTTCAAATCCTCTCAAAGAAACCGGGTCATGCCCTATATGTCATTCTATTCCACTCTGTCTCTGATTATTATATGTGTGTGTGTGTGTGTTGTTGTTGTTGTTGTTAGGTGCCATCGAGTTGCATCCGACTCATAGGGACCCTGTGTACCACAGAAGGAAATACTCTCTGACACTGTGCCAAGCCCAGCACTATTGTCAGTGCTTCTCTGCCATTCATAGGATATTCAATAGCAGATTGTTTCAGGAGTGGATTGTGGATTGTCAGGCACTTCTCCCATGTATACATATGTTGTTGTTGTTGTTAGGTGCTAAGTCAGTGTCCGACTCATAGAGACCCTACATACAACAGGGGAAACACTATTGTCAGTGCTTCTCTGCTCTTCATAGGATTTTCAATGGTGGGTTGATTTTTGGGAGTGGGTTGCCATGTCCTTGTCCCTGCCTACAGCACCTGGTGTTCCCAGGGGGTCTTCCATCCAAGTATTAACAAAGCCTGACCCTGCTTAGCTTCTGAGGTCTGACAGGATCAGATGCCACAGTGCTATGGCTGCAGGCTATGTATATGTATGTGCATATATAAATGTATAAAATCGACATATAGCATATACATAGCATGTGTTTGTGCATATATATGTATACACACACACACACATACATATATCTTGTTCACCATTAATTCCAGGAATTTGAAGATGAGGAAATAACAGAATCCTTCTTTCAGTGATTTATCTACTTTCAACTTGCCCTAAGGAGTAACTCTATGGGTAGTGGAAGCAAGAGGAGAGCAGCAAGTCTGAACTTTGTCATCCACAACTTATGAAACATGGTTTTATCTGTTTATTTGTTGGTAGAGGTGTCATGAACAAAGCAGAAGCAAACCTAAAAAGAAAGACAATCAATGCTGCAGGAAGAAAAGAGTAGCACAGAAGGTAAAATTAATCGCACATGCCAATTTTGCAGTGCCTCTTTATTATTATGCATTGACATCTCTCTCTTCAGCCTTGAGAGTTACCTTGAGCTTTTCTGCTGGAACAGCTCTATGGCATGAAAATATTCAGTCCATCATTTCTAAAGTCTCTCCCACTGTTCTCTGCAGATCATTCCTGTGTCACATCCACATAAATAGAATGAAAAGATTAAATAATGATTGTATCATACATTGCTATTATGATATCCAAACTGCCTTATAAATATCTCAACCTCAATTCATCCAAACTAATGTTTCCGCCCTAAACCTGCCCTCCTTTCTAATTGAAAGACATCAGCATCTCCCAAGTTGGTAATTACTTTTTATTGTGTCTCTACTTGCTCTGCTCACCCTCATTCTAATCAATCAGGAAGTTCTGGTAATTAAAACACTTAAATATCTCTTGAATTTATCAACTTCTCCTTATCCTCACTGCTAACATTGTAGTTCAGATTTCTGCACCAAGTCTCACTAAGATTTCTGCAGCATTCTTTTTTGTCTTCTTGCGGTGCTGGGGGTTGAACCCAGGGCCTCGCGCTTGCATGCTTTGCAAGTGCTGGACCACTAAGCTGCACACCCAGCCCATTTTTTACTTTTTTGAGGCAGGGTCTCACTAACTTACTCAGACTACCTGTGTTCTTAAAATTGCGATCCTCCTGCCTCCGCCTCCCCAGCCACTGGGATTACAGGCATGTGCCACTGCTCCGGGCCTCTGCAGCATTCTTTTTAAGACCCCTGGCTTATTTTCTATCTCCATTCTCTACACAGTTGTAATACATATACGACATCATAATGCTCATCCTTTCAGGTTTACATAGTTACATATGATCTAGTACTTGTTTCTTCCTTTCTCTCTAGCTAGGGTCCTTTCTCCTCTTGTCCTCTTGCCACCCTCCCCCACATCTGTAATCCTAATTACACTTCAAGGCATGGCATTATTAATATTTTCTCTGTGAAGAGTTGATATGT
The DNA here is from genome assembly GCA_007922755.1 of Pedetes capensis. NCBI lineage: Eukaryota > Metazoa > Chordata > Mammalia > Rodentia > Pedetidae > Pedetes > Pedetes capensis. Next base: position 15,386 of record VMDO01022530.1, on the reverse strand, counting down.
TTAGGTTGTTTTATGTGCTGCTATGATGTGCTTACTTTACAGATGTTTAACTGTCTCCTTTTCAAGGCTGAAGAGTCAAGAGGCACTAAGGGTGAGCATTCATCTTAGCATTCACCTTTGAATCCCCAACAAATTTCCTGGCTCATAGGAGGCACTCAACAAATATTCACTATATACTTGAAATAATTTCATTTAACTTTCATAAATATCAATTTCAGCTTTAAATATCTAATCATTGACAGTGCGTTAGCTTGCATTTAAGTATCATTGCAATTTATTTTGTTAGTTGAGCATGAAGTCCATTCTTTGATATTTTCTGCACTTGTAGGGCAAAATTAAGGTGTGAAAACATTTAAAATTTTATTTTTCTGGCGTAATCTCAAAAGAAAATCTTTATTATTCCAATGACATCACAAAGGAAACAGGCAAAAGAGGAGTCAGGTAACCTATCTGACACACTGAAAATCTACAATCTAAAGTTAAAACTCTGGTTATTCTGTATCCATAATGAATGCTCAGCTGCTGAGCTGTGATATCTTTCAAGAGGAAAAAATGTACTTTACAAAGCTGAGATCATTGAGGATGAATATCATTTTTGTTTATGAGATACATGAAAATACCTTCAAATATTGTCTCTAGACTGAAAACACCTAGCACAATTTCAAAAATTCGAAAAGTAAATTATTAGCTTGAGAAACTCTACCTGATTTGGGAAACTTAACTTTGGTGATGAAAATACCAATGTAGGAACCAAATCAGAGTAGCATACTTACCCCTAAGGGAAGTGGATATCATGATCCTAGTATCCTTAACAATTTAGGTCTCTTTGTTCAAGTAGAAACATGAAAAGGTTGAGTCTACACAGATTGACTCTTATGGACCCAAGCTATAAGAGAGTTTGAGCAACTTGACCTCTTTTCACAAGGAAACCAATTAAAGTCAAGGGTCCTGCAAAATGGAAAGATCACCTGGAGCACAGAGGCTCTGGAGGAAGAGGTCCATTATACCGCACTTCCCATCTCACTCCATCTTTTTCCAAAAGGCACCAGTCTCTCCTCTACAGAATCCTTTTCTTTGTGGTTCTCCTTTGCTGTCTTCACCTCAGGTAGCACCTGGGCCAGAGACATAGGGAGAGGGGCTTCATGTGTCTTGTCTAGCTCCCTCGGGTTTCTGAATCATTCACAGGCACATCCAAGCCTTGATAAATTTGCACTTAGCACCTAGCAACTTCAAGCAACAAAGCCAAAAAGACTTCAGTTTCTTGGACCCATGTATTCCCTTTTAAAGGGAGCAAAGCATGTGAAAGATCAAAGATTTTTAAATGAACCAGCATATTTAAATTGTAATTACACCAGACACCACTGTGTTTTATCTGTTACCTATTTTAATTTCATTAATACCAAATGAAATAGGCAATAGTTCTACTTTAGAGATGCAAGAATGAAGGCCCAGACTTAGTAGGTATCTTGTCCATGTCACATGACTAATGCCTGGCAGAGCTTGGGTTTCAACTTGAGATATCTATTTTTGCATTTGCGCTCTTAACCACCAAGCCTGCTTCCTCTCCTTTACAGATACAGATAAGGATAGAAATGTGGATCTGGATATGTATGCATATGTGGGTGAGATATAAATATAAATGCAAATGTAGATATAAATGAATATAGCTATATGCCACTATACCTATATTTATCTTTTAAATGTAAAATAAATAGTAAATACATACATATATATGTATATATATATAAAATCACTGCATTTTTAATGTGCTCTTTTAATTTCATTTCTGTAAGCTTTCTTCTTTCAGTACCTTGTATCTTTAACTAGGTTTCTTCCTGTCTTTCCTTGAACTATTTTCTGCGTGGGAATAATTGCTTCTTGTACCATGAGCAACTGACACTTCCCTGAAATAACTGGAAAGACCCGAGGGACAGATTTATAGTCAGAGGCCTTAGGTGTTAAAATACCCTCGGGACTCCAGTTGAGCCTGAACATTAGAGCCCTAGGGAATGGATATGCCTTATCATTTTTCTTTGCTTTCCTTTGCTGCTTATTCTTAATAAATGGCAAAGACTCCCATCAGTATGTGCCCAGAGCAACCTCAAGAATATTGCAGAAAAGGCATATTCTTACTCTCATATTTTCATTGCTGAATTATCGTGAAAAACAGGCTGATATTGCTGAAGGCAACATAAGTACATATAACATTGTTGTTATTGTTGTTGTTAGGTGCCGTGGAGTCGGTATCCCACTCATAGCGACCCTCTGTACAACAGGGGAAACACTATTGTCAGGGCTTCTCTGCTCTTCATAGGGTTTTCAATAGCAGGTTGATTTTTGGGAGGGAGTTGCCAGGTCCTTCTCCCAAGCCTACAGCTTCTGGTGTTCCCAGGTGGTCTCCCATCCAGGTACTAACCAGGCCTGACCCTGCTTAGCTTCCAAGATCTGACGGGATCGGATGCCACAGAGCTACCGCTGTAGGCACTACATATAACATAGAGATTGAATAATTAGGTATGCATAATTTTAGAAAAGTGGGGGATTTCTTTAAAGATATTTAGAATTGCTGTATATTACAATGGTATTTCTCTTTGAGATATGTGACTGGAGTGTTTATGAGAGAAAATGCAAACAAAAAAGTGATTAATAGTTACACTAGAAATAGTAAAATGTAATGATAGGTTCAGGGATGTTTGGCATGGAGAACATTGGTACTTACCTTTAGACTGAGGAAAGCAATTCAATATATGTGACCTCTCATTCTCTGTCTCTGCCACTGAAAATAGAATAAGAAGAAATTAAAACAGCAAGGTCTATTCAAGATAAAAATGATAAACGTTCCCATTGGTACAAATTGGATGATATTAGAAAATATTATCTATAGAAGTTATTACATGTCTCTTCCTGAAAGTCTTTAAAATTAGAGCAAAAGGAATAGTTGCTGAGGATAATAAAATCTATTTAGCTAGTCAAGTTCTAGGTATGTATGGCAAGTACATATATGTGTGGGGTGGAAAGACAAAGGCATCATTTGGATAAACTCAAATGGAAAATTTTAAAGGGGTTCTCCACATACATTAAAAGAGATATAGCATGAAAAGACAGACTCTATAATGTAATTATTGCAAAGAATGCCCCTATTGAAGAGTGCAAAGGACAATCTATGTTTAAAGAACCTTTCATGAGTCACAGTGGGAAAAATGTAGAAAGAAAAAACATATTTGGAAAGAAAAATGTTGCAAAAAGTAAAAGAGAAATGATATTGCTGAAGGCAAATCCAATTATCAAGCATCTGTAAAGCTGATGTTTCAATTGAAGCTTAACACATCAGAGGCATGAAAAAAGGAGAATTAAATTCAAAGTTACTTTATTTGTATTTAAGGAAAAATAATAAGTACTATTTCTATTTGGGGGACAAATAAGGGAGAGAGATGAGCAAGGAGAATCACTTGATAGCATAGATGCTTTCCATTAGGGAGATAAAGATGAGGGTGAGGAATAAGAAGAGGTATATGGAGACACATAATTGCCTGTCTCAAAATGCTCAGGATTCTAACTTGAAGATTTTATCATATAGATATATAAGTTGACTTCAATATCCATTTAAAGGGAAGAGCAAGAGAATGGTGACATGCTTTGGCAGCAAAAAGCTAAAATGCACAAGTTCTTGAATCTGAGTACCCGGGTTGAAATCTAAGTTCAAAATGGTTTTTCACTGTGAAAACTTGGATGGGTTTGCTAACCTGACTATTCTCATACAGAAAGAAGTTTAGGAAAAATCCTGAAAAAAACTTGCTAGTGAAACCAGATACTAAGTTAATGTTGTTGTTGGGTGCTGTTGAGTTGGGCCCTACTCATACTGACCTGATGTACAACAGAACAAAACACTACCCAACACTGTACCATACACACAATCTTTTTATGTTTGAGCCCAATGTTGCAGCAACTATTTTTCTTCTCATTTTCATTCAGGGCCACATCAACAAAAGGAGATCCCAGGGCCTTTACTGCATACTCCTCATTAAGATCAACTCTAATTTGAGGTGGCAACTCTTCCCAGTCATCTCTTAAATGCCTTTCGTCCTGGGGGCTTATTTTCCAGGACTATTTTGACAGTGCTGTAAGCTTGGAAGAAGGACCCAGCAGCCCACCTTCCAAACAATCAGCCATTAAAACCCCTACGAACAGCAGAGAAGCACAGTGTCAGGGAGAATTTTGTTCTGTTGTACAAAGGGCCGCTATGAGTCAGATTCCACTCAATGTTGCCTAACAACAACAACAAAAGTCTAAAACAGAGGAATAGTGTTTCCTTGGTCAACATCAATGAACAGGAAATTATCCAAAAGAGTAGGACTGGGAAATCAGGGGAAACTCTAGACATACCTTGTTAATTAGAAAAATCTCCTGATAAAATTATCATCTATTCTGTGGAGGACTGGACATAAAGTCCAAACCCACCATTTTGTCCCCAGTGCCTTGTATAAGAACTATGTACAGAGGCTGCTACATGGTGAGTAAGTAAAAAGATTATTGTAAATCATCCTAGAAAGAATGTTTGTTCATTTGTATATTTATACTATAAGTAATTGTTGAGAGGGCTGGGATTTAGCTCAGTCAGTAGAGCGCTGTGCTGCAGTCTCTGAGGTCCGGAGTTCAATTCCCAGCACCACAAAAATGGGAGAAGGACCTGGCAACCCACTCCCAAGGCAATCCCGAAACAGTCAGCCATTGAAAACCCTATGAGGGTCGCTATAAGTCGGATACCGACTCGATGGCACCTAACAACAACAACAAAAACAACTGTTGAGAAACTACAATGTACCATGTCTATGGCAGGTGCTAGAGGCAAAGCAGGGAGCAAAATAAAAACTACAGCCATTGTACAACTGATAGTCTGGCTGCAGAAAACAGAATAAATGAAATATAGTCAGGTGATGCTAAGTGCTATGGAGAAAAAATATACATCAAAGAAATTGGATGGGTGGGTTGGGATGGGAGGTCTCTGCAATTTTAAAGGGGTGGTTAGAAATGGTCTCAATACAAAAAAAGGACATTTGAATACATTTTTTAAGGAACTGAGGGTGTGAGCTAGGTGTTGTTGTTGTTAGGTGCCCTCAAGTCAGTATCCGACTCATAGCGACCCTCATAGGGTTTTCAATGGCTGACTGTTTTGGGATTGCCTTGGGAGTGGATTGCCAGGTCCTTCTCCCATTTTTGTGGTGTTGCGAATTAAACTCAGGACCTCAAAGACTGCAGCTCAGCCTCTACCAACTGAGCTAAATCCCAGCCCATGAGCCAGGTAGATATTTAGAAATTAGTGTTCCTGCTCAAAGTAAGGGCAGGTACAAAGGCCCAAAGACGGGAGTACACCTGGCATATTTCACACACAGCTAGGTGGCTAGTGTGGCTGGCACAGAATAAAGAAGAGAGAGAGGCTGGTAGGTAAAGAATTCTGAAAGGTTAAGGGGATCAGATCTTATCGGGCTGTATAGACCATAGTTAGATCTGTGGCTTTTATTCTAAGTAAGGTTAGAAGCATATTGATTTTGCCTAGGAGAGAGCATGTCAAATCAGGAAGAGCAAAGAGGAGAGTTGGAACTATAAAAGGCTTTGTTTCAAATAATGATCTCATCACTTACTGCAATAGTTTAAACCAAATGCTCAATTAAATTTTGGAGTTTCAGGGTTTTTCTTCTAATAGGGTAGTAATATCTTTCTCATCCCTTTATTATATGATAACTAATTGTAAAGTAAGTAATGCATATAAAAAGGATTCAAGAAGCTCCTAGAATATGACATTTGTTTATTCATATTACTTTGTTCCCTGTAAGACAACAAAAACAACAAAATAATAATCTCAGGTAGTTCAGCAAAAAGGATCATTATTTTCCCAAACAAGTAAGACAGGTAGTGAAAGATATTACTGCAGAAATAGAAATAAAGAATATGAATTTGAGGCTCTTTTACATTTTAAAGAAACCCTTGTTAACCCAATTAAGATAAAGGGACCGAAAATTGACCTAAGGGAAACTCCCAGTGATAAAATTGTGAGACAACATAGATTTGTGCTGAATGCTTCTCAGAGAATGAAACCTGAGGGCATATTCAGAGAATTGACAGTATTATGATTGATTCTGAGAGAGACTTTAATGTAAACACAGGAGGAAAAATTGAGCCATTAGCACACATGTCATTATTATAACTGTGTATATGTACATTCTCTCTTATTGAAATAAGGTATGTCTTTAACTAGTACCTGCATCACTTATATTAGTCATTAATTCTTTTTTTTTTTTTTTTTTTGCGGTACTGGGGGTTGAACCCAGGGCCTCACACTTGCATGCTTTTCAAGTGCCAGACCACTAAGCTGCACCCTCAACCCATTTTTTTACTTTTTGAGACAGGGTCTCACTAAGTTACGCAGACTGCCTCTGGTCTCGAACTTGTGATCTTCCTGCCTCCACCTCCCAAACCGCTGGGATTACAGGTGTGTGCCACCATGCCGGGTTCTAGTCATTAATTCTTATGATTAAATGTTATTTATAATTTGTAAATGTTTCAAAACCAGCAGTATTTTGGCACTAATTTAAACTTTCTCATGAAATGATTGTCACATGTATTCATCTCTCCAAGTGCCCTCACTGTACTATTCCAGTGAATATTCCAAGCTATAGTCTTCTGGAGAAGAAATTGCAAGAGGTGTTATGAGGAAGAAAAAACCTAATTTAATATGAGAAAGAAAAGCCTAATTAAACCTTAGCCTCTTTAAGACTCAGGAGTTCACATTCCCCACTCCCCTAAATCAAAAAATATGATTGAACTTCCTTACCTAAGGAATGCCAGGAGCTCCTCTCTCTAGACACAGAAGCACTGAGATAAAGTCTTCCCCATATGGACATAGCCCCTGGTATCTAAAAGTTGTCTTTTCAGGTATTTGTAGTCAAGGACTTTCTGCTTTCTCTTTGGATTGCTAGGTAACACCTATGGATTGTTTAACCAATCAAAGAGAAACACACAGATTCCTTTGTCTACTAGTCTCTAAGTCCTATATAAAGGACAGGAGAGAATAATTCAGGGAGCACAGGCTTTTGACACTAAAAATTATAGTTGTTGCTCTGCTGGCAATATAACAGCTTCCTCTAATTAATGCTGGCATTCAGGTGATTCTTTCTTTCTGGTGGGCCTTGCTTCCTTTAACAGTGTAGGAAAGTTCTTCTGTGCCCCGCTTAAGAATTATCACATATTCCCAATGCTATGTATAATGAAGTGTTTGCTACAAGTAGGACTCTTCAAGTTCAAATGTGCTTGATGTGGCCCAGTGCTCAGCTTTTCACCTGCACTAACAGGGTTAATGTTTTGGAAAAATATTTTTTTAAAAAGAAAACGGCAGAACTTGCTGCTACATCAAAAATCAACTTGGTTACTATTAAAATTATATTTAACAGAGTTGCCATATCCAAGCTTCTATTTTTCAGTTGGCTATACACAGATGTGGATCTAAAGGAGGAAGCGTGTGACTTTCATCTTGTCTTGATTATTTTATGTTGATTACAAATTATATAGATGGGAGGAATGTGAAATAAAGTGTAATGAAGGCCAAGAAAAGAAGGAGATAGCAGTTCAATGGCTGAGTAAACCAATTTTGGAATTAGAAAGACATGTTCCAATAAAAATTCCTCAACTTATTTACTGTTTGACCTTTGCCAATTTACTTAACTTCTCTAAGTATGTTCCCTGGTCCTTCAGGGACTATTAATGTTCCTATATTGCCAGATTATTCTGAAAATTAATAAGAAAATGTATATAAAGTTCTTGTCATAGTATATTTAACATAGTAAAAATTCAAGTATTATACTTGATCAATTAGGTTCTTACTTTTCTTCATAATAATAATCACTCAAATATTAGGAGTTGTTGTGATGTTGTTATTATTATCTTCATCATTAAGAAATAAAATAATTGATCTGGGATGGTCAATACTCATTCTTGGTAAATTTCAGCTCAGTTTCCCTTTGGCCTAGTCCTTCTGTAAAAATGAAGAGTATGTTTATGGATAGGAAAACATTTGAGGAAATGTTTTACACATTGTATTTAAGGATAAAACTTTAGGCTGAGCTGAAGAGAGCAACTGGGTTGATATACTCCCTCTTGGAACAATATCTTCCCTCAAAGATGGATAAGTAAATGATATGGACTTAAGCCAAGCCTCCTGGGGAAAGCTCAACCTCATTTCTCAGATTCTGGGACTGTTAGTAGTCACTAGGACATTTACTCCTGCTTCTTATCTAGCCCAGCTTTTTACTATCCTAGAATGCCCAGTGCGGGCTTAGTCAGGATATAGTGATTAAAGTCTCTTTTGTCAAAGGGCCTAATTGTCCACCCTCACAACCTGACGATTGAAAAATATTTCTGAGGGACAAATCCTTAAAGGGAAAGAACATACTCTATTTTCCAAGCTTTCACTTGTAAGTTTGGAGGCAGTTCTCTTTAATGAGTATAGTATTTGTTACATAAGCACATTCTGTTCTGGCAGAATCCTGGGAGAATCACTAGATTCTTGCCATAAGTGACGCATGCTTAGCCTAGAGTCGGCACAGAGACTCAATAGTGAGTAGAAGGAGGGAGAAAAATGGAGGAAAGGAGGCAGGGAAGGTAGGGGTAGCAGGGCCTTTGGAGGAATCCTGCTGACCCTTGGCCTCTCTCAGCCTCTGTCGCCTACTGATCTGTAACCACTAGTGATCTTCTGCCCTGTATTTTGATTTTTTGGGGGCTGCCACCGCTGCGGTGGCACCGCTGCGGTGGCTTACTACTGTAAGCCAAAGCGGAGGTCTGCTCGCGAAGACCAGGCTTAGCGTCCCAAGGCCAGAAGCCGTCATGGCAGGCAGGTTGCGCCGTGTAAAAATCTATGTCAAGAAGGAGGATCGCAAATGGAAAGTCCTAGGAATGGGACAAGTCTCATCCATTTATATTGAGCGGCTTCAGGGCGTGTGTCTGCTTGTTCGGTCCGAATTAGATGGCTCACTGATTTTACAGTCCAAGATACATGGAAACAAGCTTTATCAGAGACAAAAGAAAGCGTTAATTGTTTGGTCTGAAGCTGAAAACCACGATGTGGCACTAAGTTTCCAGGACCCAGCAGGCTGTCGAGAGATCTGGGAAGACATATGCCAAATCCAAGAGAAAGATCCAACCATAGAGACTACAGAAGACATTTTGGATGAATCAGAACAAATTGATGAAATGTCACCGACTAGTAATATCGTTGAGCTGCCTGACTGTGAACTCAGTACACTTGAACAAATTGCTAATGTATTTACTTCAGTTCTTGACTCTCCTACCAGTAAGGAAAGGCTGGCTCTGATATTGGAAAATGAAGATTATATTAAAAGACTGTTGCAGCTGTTCCCCATTTGTGAGAACCTGCAGAAGACTGAAGGCTTACACCATTTGAATAGCATTATTAAAGGAATTTTAGCCCTCAACAAGACTTCTCTGTTTGAGATCTTGTTTTCTGATGAGTATATCATGGATGTTGTGGGGTGTCTGGAATATGATCCTGCTTTGGCTCAGCCAAAAAGGCACAGGGAATTCTTGATCCAAAAGGCAAAGTTCAAGGATGTTGTAGCAATAACAGACTCTGAACTAAAGCAAAAAATACACCAGACATACAGAGTACAGTATATTTATGATATTCTTTTGCCTACACCATCCATATTTGAAGAGAATCGTTTTTGCAATCTTAAAACTTTTATTTTCTTCAACAAAGTTGAGATAGTCAGCATGCTGCAAGAAGATGACATGTTTTTTTTTGAAGTTTTTGCGCAGTTAAGGAATATGAGTCTAGATGATAATAAACGGCGTGAACTGATATTCTTTTTCAAGGAATTCTGTGTATTTTCTCAGACATTACAGCCTCTAAATAGGGATGACCTATTCAAAATGTTGATACAGCTGGGACTAGTTCCTGCTCTTAAAGTTGTAATTAGCATGGATGATCTCCAAATAAGGATAGCTGCCACAGATATATTAACTTATCTAGTAGAGCAAAATCCTTCTATGATACGAGAATATGTAATGGATGAAGCTCAGGAGGGTGAAGATGACGAACTTCTCATTAATGTAGTAATTGAACAAATGATCTGTGATGCTGATCCTGAGCTTGGAGGTGCCACTAATTTGATAGGACTTCTTCGTACTCTGCTTGACCCTGAAAACATGCTGGTAACACCTGATGAAAGTGAAAGAAGTGAATTTCTAAATTTCTTTTATAAACATTGCATGCATAAATTGATTGCACCCCTTTTGTCCTCCACTTCAGAAGAAGGTGAAGAAGGTAATAAGGTTGGACCTGACCAAAACAAAAATTGCCCCAATAATTATCGAACAGCACAGCTGCTTGGTTTAATTTTAGAACTACTCACATTTTGTGTACAACATCACACATACTACATTAAATACTATATTTTTAGAAAAGACTTACTAAGAAGAGTCTTGATGCTGATGAGTTCAAAGCACACTTTCCTGATTTTGTGTGCTGTCCGCTTTCTGCGAAGGATAATTGGCCTTAAAGATGAACTTTATAATCATCATATCATCAAGGAAAATCTTTTCAAGCCGGTTGTAAATGCTTTTCTGCTTAATGGAACCCGGTACAATATGTTAAATTCAGCTATTATTGAGCTATTTGAATATATAAGAGTGGAAAATATTAAGTCTCTTGTTGCATACATAGTCAAAAAGTTTCATAAAGCTTTTGAATTGATTGAATATGTTCACACATTCAAAGGATTGAAGATTAGTTATGAACAAGAGCGAGAAAGACAAAAGCAAATAAAAAAGGATTTTCATTCTATGCTGTATAGTAAAATATTTGGTGGAGGTGACAAAATCATGGACATGGAGGAGGAAGTGTGTTTTAAAAGAAATAAAAGAGAAGCAATTATGCCACGAATGGGAAAAGATTTTCCAGATCACTACGATGAGTTTGTGGAGACTAAAAGAATAAAAGAAAATGAAGACAAGTTAGACATTCCCAAAAGAACATCTTCTGGTGACTTCAAATTTTCTTCATCTCATTCTGCTGGGGCTGGTAATGGAATGAGTAGTGCACATGGTAGCAAGGGTGGATTAAGGAATCATCCAGATGATGATAATGAAGATAGTAAAGACAAAGCATCCCCAAGAAAAATACCTCATCTTCGCTCATAAAATATGGAAGGCCCTCAACATCTGGTTCAACTAAAATTCTGTAAATTTCATATTCTGAAAAATTAGATTCCAAAACCTTTCTCATATGAACTTTTAGATATAATACAATAATTAGCAAATATGGTGAACAAAGAAGGCTTAATTTTTTGGAAACAAAAGTTCCTATAATATATACATATAATATAAAAGTAACCAGCAGCTGTGTGGTAACTTCTTACCAAGAAAGTTGGGGGATGATTTTCCAGGAGGAAACAGTTTGATAAAATAATATTAATATATTTTTGACCCAGAGCTATATACTAGAAAAAATGATAACATTCTTTTGCAAAGCCTACATTGCTTGCATAAAGGATCTAGCCAAGGTATTCTCAAGTTGCTTGTTTTGAAAGAAGTTTACAATTGTATGGAACACAAATTCAACTATAAAAAATGAAGTTAGACTTTTCAGACATTTCTGTGGAGAGTTAGTAAAAATTCAACCTTATGAACAATTGGAGGGAAGCAACTTTGAGTATGTATTTTCATAAATAAAAAAGCAAGCTGGATTCAAAAGGTGCTATTGTTGTTGTAATTTTTTTTAGATAAGACTTGCCAAGTATCAGTCCAGTAGTATTCCCTAAGGGTTTTCTCTAGGACTTTTGGAGTGAGTAAAACCAAGTTCTTTCAACTGCCCAGATTGTGAAAGTTATTTTCTGATTCATTAATGAAGCTTGTCATTCTTTCCAAAGAAGCAGATGTGCTTTAGAATATAATTTATAAGAACTAAGATAAAATATAGTGGTGAATGAAATGACATTTAATATCTAGATGTCATTTTGGACCAAGAAAGTTATTTAAATTACTTAAGTGTCAAAGTCAGTATATAGCAAAGTCAAATTTTTTCTGTAAATGAACAAAGGTATAATATGAAAGATGCTTTATTAAAGAGTATATACAAATGAATTTCTAAAAATTAATTCCAGCAGAGTTAAGAGGTTCTATTTCTAGAGGAACAAGTTAACTAAGTCTGTTTTTCCTGGCATCATTTAAACCAAAAGCAATTTTGGAGATTTTAGAGTTGATTTGGGCTATTGTTTGGACAGGATTGACTATTAGATAGAAAGTATAATTTTCCACAAGACATATATTTTGCATTTTTAAAATGCCAGGGTACATATTTTATACCTGGTGATATTTATACTGAATTATAAAATTCAGAAATCAAAATTTGACCTTGTAATTCTAAAAATGAAAGAGGCCATGTTAAATTTACTATCATGCCAATGAGGGACACAGTTTATGGAAAACAAAGAGACTGCTATGTAAAAGCTAGAAAGTATATATTCCTACAACAGCAAACAATCATTTTAGCAGATATAAAATTTGCTAAAGTGTGGAGGTGACCTCAAGAGATATAATTATACATTGCACAGGACACAGCACAGCAGGGAAACTGCATTTTGCCACTTGTCACACTATGCTAGTTAAATAAAATGTTGTAATGGGATTATTCATGTTGTGATTGTATGTCAAAAAAGGTAGTTTGTAAGAAAAGTATTTTATATTTTCCTTCTGGCTAGACTGTCATGAGGACAGTTATCCACTGTTCACTTTTACATAGCATTTTGTTTTGAAAAAAAAAAGTATATGTAAGCCTTTATTGTGGTGGGAGTAGCCCCAGTTCCCTAAAAGAACAGCTATTTATAACTACACCAAGAAGCAAATTTCTGCTTTGGTGTTAGTTCTGTTTTTTTTTTTTTTTTTTTCGTATCAGGTAGTTTTAATCTATAATAAAAATTGGATACTATAGGGGAAAAAAGGAGTATTTACATTTCTTGCTGTATTTTCCCCTGTGAGTTTGTAAGGAAATATTAAAAAGGGCATAAGGTTAATGGGGAGTAAAAGGAAATAAAATGTGAAGACAATGAAGGAAAAGACAAAAGGATAGGCATTTTCTTGAGCTGTGTAACCTCTATGAGCTCTTTTCTAGTCTCAGCTACTTAATGTTAGGGGGACCAGCATGACAAGCAAAATGGTACAAAGGCAAATTGCCCATCATATGGCATAACCTACTATTAAGGAAACATTTAAGAGGGCAACAAAACACAGAAGAGCGATCCTTACTGTGTACACACTGAGTGAAGAATTGACCAAAATGTTCAGTGTTTCTAGATACAGTGTGTAGGAAGGCAACCATGTCAAGAATGTTTAATTTCATCTTTATGGTTTTTAGAAGTATGTTTAAAAGGACCCTTAAATAGATAATTTATGATGTAAAAAGAAGACAATGTTTGAAATGGCCCTGTATTTACCATAAAATCCAGACAGGTGTTTTTGGAGAGGTGCCATGGACTCATCCAGGTTTTGGATTTACACACACAACCTCCATTTATTTGTATAGCTTAGGAACTGACTTTCTGAGCACACCAAAAAGTGGAGGACAATATAACAGAGAAAACAAAAGCTTCCTATTCAGACAGCCCTTGGTGATAATGCAAGCTCTGGCACTTTCCAGTTCGTTGAATATTTCCATGACATTTTCCATGGTAATTTACATGTTTGCTAGCTACAATTTCTCCTTCTAGTTTTAAAAATTAGGATCTATAGATAAAATATGCAAATCATATTTAGGGCTGAAGAAATAGACTTTAAAACTCTAGTAGCATCAGTATAATCATTCCTAAGAAGATGAGAGCTAAAGCCAGATATCCTCATATATCACTAGTTATGCTCATTAATTAATAATCTTGTATCCTGCATCAAATTGACAGAAATAAATTAATTAAAAATTAATGAGTTCATTTCTGGTTGGCAAAGTCTATGTGTATGCATTGTGTCCCACTGAGACACAACTGAAATAAAAAACATAAAAGTAGAAAAAATGCCCTCATGTAGCAATAAAAACACCTGGGTGGAGTGGTACCTGGCATGTAAACCAAGAAATGAGAGATGACAAGAGTGAAGAGTTAAATTAAAATTAGAGAAGCAGGAGAGCTGAAGAGGGAATTGAAGATTGGTAAAAATGATGAGAGTTACTAAATTTTATTCATTCCAAGCCTCATCCCAGAAGGCAAAACAGTCAACTAGAATGTATCAACAGATAGCAGAACAAATATACTTTTTCTGAAGCACTTTCATAACAGGCAAAGCTGAGGGGCCAGCACAGATGTTGTGGCCTCACTGTTAAGCCTTTCTCTTTATGATTCCTATAGTTTAGATCTGGAATGCCCCTCAAAGACCAATGTGATAAAGGTTTGCTTCTCCTCTTGGTAATATTGGGAGAAGGTGAAAACTTTAAGAAGTGAGGCCTATTGGGAGGAAGTTAGGTCATTGGTTGAATGGGTAATGAGACCCAACCCTTTTCTCTTTCTTTCTTTTGCTTTCCAGCCATGAGGTGAGTGATTTTGTTCTGCCACACACTCTCCCATGATGTGCTACCCCACCACAGGCCTAAAAGCAATGGGGCCAAAGGATATGGAATGGAACCGCTGAAGCCATGAGCCAAAGTAACCTTTTATCTTAATAATTTGATCATCTCTGGTGTTTTTTATAACATGAAGCTATTACAAGGTGTTGGAGAATTTAAGAAGCTAAAAGTTTATCATCCCTTGGGTATAAGTCAAGTCAATGAAAAAAGGAGAACCCTCAACTAGATGGATTGACACAATTTCTGCAACAATGGGCTTAAACGTAAGTAGAATCATGTGCTTGGCACAGAATTGAGGAGTGCTTAGTTCTATTGTACATAGGGTTGCTATGAGTCAGATCCAACTCACAGCACCCAACGATGACAACAACAAGGTATGAGTCCTACTATTTTTAGGAGAGAGACATGTTAATGCCCAGCTCCCAGTCAAGAAGTATGATTCCAAGAATACAAATGGTATCTTTGGAAGGATAGACCAGGTTTGTTCTCCATGGATGGTACCTATACCAGTTGGGGAAACAGGTTGAGAATGCTAGCAGATAAGCATTAAGGTTCACAGTTTAGTTAAAATAGTTGAGGCTAGGCCTTGTTTTGGATGCTTTGCTAAAGGACAATAAATCTAATCTGTTTGTCCATGCTACCCCCTGGGGGCATGGGCTTATTCTGCTACATGAAATGACTTGATGGTTTGGGATAAAGGATGATATCCAGAGGTGTGTGTGTGTGTGTGTGTGTGTGTGTGTGTGTGTGTGTGTGTGTGTGTAAAAGCTAG
>VMDO01022529.1:0-33341 GCA_007922755.1 Pedetes capensis | reverse complement strand
TTTTTTTTTCTTTTTTTTTTTTTGACTACTGAGTAGTATTCCATTGTGTATATGTTCCATAAGTTTTTTTTATCCATTCTTCTTTTGATGGGCACTTTGGTTGATTCCATAGCCTTGCTATTGTGAAAAGTGATGCATTGAGCATGGAGATGCAGGTGTCTCTGTGGTATGATGACTTATCTCCCTTTGGATATATTCCCAATAGTGGTATAACTGGGTAATACGGTAGATCTATTTTTAGTTTTCTGAGATACCTCCATATTGATTTCCAAAGTGGTTGAACCAATTTACAACTCCACCAGCAGTGTAAGAGTGTTCCCTTTTCTCCACAGCCTCACCAGCATTTGTTGTTATTTGTTTTATAGATCTTGGCCATTCTTACTGGAGTAAGATAGAATCTCAGAGTTGTTTTAACCCCAAAGGACATAAGTGACCTAAACAAACCCATGACATATGCTGAAACAGAAAACATAATAAAAAGTCTCCCAACAAAGAAAAGCCCAGGACCTGATAGGTTCACAGCAGAATTCTACCAATCTTTCTTTCTTTCTTTCTTTCCTTCTTTCTTTCTTTCTTTCTTTCTTTCTTTTTTGCAGATTTTTAATGTACAACTCAATGTGATTCATTCTGACGTGCATTTCATTGTGACATTTCCATATATTCATTTTGTTGTATATTACACAGATAAGTTCCCCCTTACCCTCTTGTGCACTTCCTCCCCCCTGTACCACTCCCCAACACACACTCACCAAAGACCTCTCTTCTCTTCCATTTGCTTGTCTTTTGTGGTAATATTTTTCTATATATCCTTGGATCCCAATTATGTTTAAGATTGAGACTTTTTCTGTAGTGAACTTTTTACATTGTCAATACTATTACATGAATTTTCTGGCCCATCTGTATTATTACCATTCTTTGGTATTATTGGTATTATTATAATTATTTCCAGGACCATTAAAGTTGGGCTGTTCACCCTCAGGTCACCCCCTCCCCCATCCCTCACTCCTTGTTCCTCCTCTCCCCCCTCTCCTCTCTCAGGATTTCCTCCTTTTGCTAGATCCCTCTCTCCTTCTTTGGCACTCCCCAAACTGTCCCTTCTCTGCTAAGTTGACTTTAGCTTTTTTTAAAAATTATGTTCGAACCTCCGCATAGGATTTTTTCCTTCTTGTAATTTTGATTCAGTTCCCACATATGAGTGAGAACCTGTGGTATTTCTCTTCCTGAGCTTGTGTTCACTCACTTAAAATAATTTTCTCCAATTCCATCCATTTTGCTGCAAATGGTATTATTTCATTGTTTTGATTGCTGAGTGTATTCCATTGTGTATATACACCTGTCTTCCTCAAATTATTTGAAAAGTAGAAAAGGAGGGAACACTCCCAAACTCATTCTACAAAGTTACCATCACCCTGATACCTAAACCAGGAAAGGATACATCTAAGGTAGAGAATTATATACCCATTTCCCTTATGAACATAGATGCAAAAATTCTTTAAAAAATCCCGGCAAACAGAATTCAGCAACATATTAAAAAGATTGTTCACCATGACCATGTGGGATTTATTCCACAGATGCAAGACTGGTTTAACATACAAAAATCGATTAATGTAATCCAACATATCATGAGGCTTGCAAACAAAAATCACATAATTAACTCAATTGATGTGGAAAAGGCCTTTGACAAAGTATAACACCTTTTCATGATAAAAACCCTGGAGAAGATGGGCATAATAGGAAAATACCTTAACATGATAAAGACCATCTATGACAGACCTACACAGCTAATATTATATTAAATGGAGAAAAATTGAAACCATTTCCTCTAAGATCTGGAACAAGACGAGGATATCCACTCTCTCCTTTCTTACTTACCTTATTGTGATTGAAGTCTTTGCCAGGGCAATCAGACCAGGGAAAGAAATCAAAGGGATACAGATAGGCAATGAAGAGGTCAAATTATTATTTTTTTTTGCGGATGACATGATAGTTTACTTAAAGGACTCCAAAACCTCATCTGTGTTTAGTTATTTATCCCAGCATGGAACAAATATCTAATTTGTATTATTTCTCAAAAAGAATTTTTTTTTTTTAATTTTTGCTATACTGAGGGACTGAACCTAGGGCCTTGTGCATAGTTTGTAAGTGCTCTACCTTGAGCTGCATCCTCAACCCACTACCTGTAAAAATTTTTTTATCTTGAGGCAAGTTCTCGTTAAATTGCACAGGCTGCCTCTGGCCCCAGTCTTGGCAAAGCTTATGCCTCCACCTCCTCATTCTCTACATTTCTCAAATATTTTTATTCCAGGTATCTTAAAACTGTGTAAAAGATGTTCTTGAAGCTACAAAAGGGTACACAACGAAAAGTAAACCTAGTACTCTGCCCAGCCATACATTTTCCTCCCTTGTAGCATCTTCTGTTACAGAGGTTATTTATGAACACACACATATAAGCACACACAGGAGAATGTATTGATGTACACATACATGTGTCTACACGAGTGTATACATACGTATATACGTACACGTACAAATGTATTTATGCACATGTATGTGTGTTATGTGTACATACATAATACACATTTGACTAAAAATACAGCTATACTTCTTCTACAAATATACCTTGTACTTCATTTTTCTCTTTTTAGTTAATATTATATGTCAAATCTCTTTCCACATCAGCATAAACAGACCTTTTGCTTTTTAATAACTGCATTGCATTTCCCCTTATCCAACTGACATACTTCTGTTAAACAGTCTTCTATTATGGTCATTTGAATACATTCAGTCTTTTCCTATTCACATATCAACGTAATAAAAAATGTTTGTGCTCATGTCATATTTTTCACAAATATAGGAGAATAGGTGGAATTTCTGGAAGCAAAATTTGTGATTCAGGGAATACTCAAACTGAATTTTGAAGTGTTAATGAATTGAATCCTGACTCCAAACCCTGCTCCTCCCAGAGTTCACATTAAAGTATTCATAATATTGATTCTTGGAATGCAACATTCATTCACTCTTAAGCAAATTTTATTTTAATTTTCAGGGTCTCAAGCAGTGTTTTTAATCATATCTAAAGCCAAAATGTTAGTATTTAATATTTTTGAATATAAAGTACGTGGGTCTAATTAGATACTTTTCATAGAACACTATGGTCTATAGACTACATGATCCCCTGTTTTTCTTCCATTTAACTTCAATTCAGTCTGAAGTACAGAGACAGATTTCCTACCACCAATACTTCATATTGAAGAACTCCTAATGAGTTTAATGGGGCTGGGATTTGGCTCAGTTGGTAGAGTGCTGTGCTGCAGTCTCTGAGGTCCTGAGTTCAATTCCCAGTACCACAAAAATGGGAGAAGGGCCTGGCAATCCACTCCCAAGGCAATCCCGAAACAGTCAGCCATTGAAAACCCTATGAGGGCCGCTATGAGTTGGATACCGACTCGACAGCACCTAACAACAACAACAACCTAACAATGAGTTTAATAGAATGTTACAAACGTTTCAATCATTAGAAGTTGAATATCTTAAGCATTCTTTATCCCTTACATATAAGAATCAAAACATAAAAGTAATTTATAAAATATATGCAAAGCTATTGAAAAGAGCAGAGTATAGTATTATAATGTGTCTTGAGATCTTCACTTTTAAATGTTTATATCTCCGGTAATTTCTTATGAGATTAATATAGTGCCTCCTAGTAATAGTAATGTTCTTATGAGTGCATTAAGATCAGAGTGGTATGCCTACAGCTTTAGGTAACTGAAGGATTAGCAGAATTTCTAAATAACCATTCTTTTAAAAATAGGAAAAAATAATACTGTAAAACTGTCCTACAACTTTGTACCACTTTGAAAGTACTATGAGAGGAAGAACCACATCTGTCATATTCAACCTGCATTCACATCCTAGAAAATTCCCCTAATAATTTCCTTAATGAAGTCAGAAGACCAAATTTCAGTTCCCTCCTATTTGTTGTTGTTGTTGTGTACCATTGAGTTGTGTCCTCCTCATAGTGACCCTGATAGGGTTTTCAGTGCCTGACTGTTATTTTGGGATTGCCTTGGGAGTGGATTGCCACATCCTTCTCCCATTTTTGCTGTGCTGGGAATTGAACCTGGGACCTCAGAGACTGCAGAGCAGCCCTCTACCAGCTGAGCTAAATCCCAGCCCCTCTTAACTATTTAGATGTGTATAAAAAAGAAGTACAACAAGTATTCCAAAGTTAGAGTATGTGACCTTTTGTCCAATTAGGAGAGGCTAATAAAGAGAGCACTGGAGTTAACAATATCCAGAGATAAAATGGGTTCCAGAAGCAAAGTTGTGGGTATAAAGAAAGAATAGGAGTTGTTTGTGAAATAATGAGTATCCAGAATATTAGGTGTATAGAAAAAAAATTAATGAGAAATTATGTTGAAAAGTGACACTTTAATGTAAAGAATGGAAATTTTTGAGCAGGAAAGATACATTCATAATTTTCCTTTTGTTGTTGTTAGGTGCTGTTAAGTCTGTGTCTGACTCATAGCCACCCTAAGTACAACAGGCAAAACTGTTGTTAGGGCTTCTCTGTTATTCATAGGGTTTTCAATGGCTGATTGTTTTTTGGGAGTGGGTTGCTAGGTCCTTCTCCCAAGTCTACAGCACCTGGTGTTTCCAGGTGGTCTCCCATCCAAGTGCTAACCATGCTCTACCCTGCCTAACTTCTGAGATCTGACAGGATCGGGCTCCACAGTGGTACAGTATGGCTGCAAGCAAATTGTCCTTTTACCATATCCTTAACTGATGTTAGTCTACATAATACAGATTGGTTCTAGAAAAGCATGAAGATTATTAATACAACTATATGTACTTTAGATACTACTCCCATAAATCACTCCACATTGGGTTTCCAGGTATTCATATTTCAAATATTAATTGATGACTTTATATTAAGTTGCTGAAACACTAAAATTGCCTTTACAAATAGAAATATACACTAAGTTACTTCTGATCATTAATCATTTAGTAAGGTGTTCTTCTTAGTTTATAAACTACTGATATATTTAGAATTGAGGCATGAATTTTTCAAAACATTGTACTTATTATGAGTTACGTTAAAGTGAATCTCATCTTTGTGTGTTATCACACTTTAAAAATTGTTATATTGTGATATGTCTTTTTCGCATACATATGAATGTAAAAATGGTACTATCTGCATAAAATTTTTGATATGGTGACTGACATTATTTCTCCCTTTATTTTAACTTTATTTTATACTGTTTTAATTTTTTGATACATAGCTTAAAAATATCTCTTCCTTTGCCTTTAGATAGAACATTTATGTTTGTTAGCTTTCCTTCACTGTGACAAAATAATCAACTGAAAATGAAGCAAGGTTTATCTCACAGTTTCAGTTGGAGGTTTCAGTCCATGGTCCCTTGGCCCTGTTTCCTTTGGAATTATGGCCTCTTATAAGTACATCATGTAAGCAGCACATGGTAGAAGGAAACCTATTTATGTTATGGCAGCTGGACAGCAAAAGAGAGAAGGGGCCCAGAATCCCAATATCCTCATGGCATCCCTTTCAGTGACCTGCTTCCCTCTACCGGGGCCTTATTTTTCTACAATTTCTACCATCTTTCAATAATCCCCCAGACTGGGGGCCAAGCCTTCAACAAATGGGCCTTTGGAGGACATTCATGACCCAAATACAGCAATGTCTATTAAAAGATTCAATGATTTTATGCCAGATTAGTATCTTTATAAATACTTGACCTAAGGGGCATTATTATAAAAAAGCAAAGGACCCATATTGAAGCTCAACAACCTGGTTGGATATTGTTAAGTTTTCCACTTAGCAAATGTTCTTTAACCTCTTATGCATCAATTTCTACATCCATAAACGAGGGACCAGTATAATTTTTCCAAGAGGCCTTTATAATCCTTTGTTCTTTAAAGATAACATTTGTCTCTTAAAACATGTCTAGTCATATGTAATTTTATGCATTATTCTCCAACATGACATTCTAATTGAAGCTTTGATGATATATCTTAGTCTGTTTTATGCTACTACAACAGAATACCTGAATCTGGGTATAGGAATTTATAAAAATATATATATATATTTCTTATCATTTTGTAGGATGGGAAATCTATGTCTAGGGGCTTTCATCTGGTGAGGGCTTTCTTGTTGCATGATCCCATGGCAGAAAGTGGAAGGGAAAAACAGCACTTACATGACAGGGGTAGCAAAATAAAGAGAATACCAAATTTTTGTTTTGCATCAGTATTGTGATTTTATAACCAGCTTTGATCACACAAGGCACTCTTTCCGAGGTCCTTTTTCCACAAAGTTTCTACAGTTTTTTTTTTTTAATCTGTTCAGTTTTTGTCATATTCATTTTGGAGCAACCAGACATTCTACATAAGTACAAACTCTTTTTTCTTTAATAAAAACACATATGTTTTAATCTGTTTTCTTTTACTATTAGGAAATACCCAAGATGGATACTTGATAAAAAGTTTTTTTTTCCAGTTTTAGAGGGTTAGGGCATAGCATCAGGAACAACTCAGGTCTGGTGGCGGCTTCATGTTTGATGTTATTATGGTCAAAATACAAGTGTGTGAGAGAGGTAACATAAGAAGGCAGAGAAAAGTGAATGGCCAAAGTTTCTCCTTTATAACAACTCACTCTCATAAGTCCTAATGGGGTTCCATGAGAACAACATCAATTCTTTCTAAAGGCTAGCAATGAAAATAAAAAATAAATGAGACAGTGGGTAAAGAGTAAAAAGAAAAGATGGGGAGGGGATATAGGGACCCTAATGCTTCTTCTTCCATTCTCTTGGCTTTCTGGTTGCCATTAGGTAAGTACTTTGCCCAGCCACATAGTCCCTGCCATGAACATACTGTCTTGCCACAGGCACAAAGCCAATAGGACCCAGTGACCAAGGACAGAAACTTCTGAAACTATGAGCTGAAATCAACTTTCCTCCCTATAAACTGATTATCTTAGGTGCTATGTCACAACAAAGGAAGCTGACTAATACAGGTTGTAGTTGACATTTCCATCTGGCTATATTCTTGAAGACCCCAACTAACTGTTGGCTCCCCACACACCCAAGAACCGACAACTTGTGCACCCTGGGAGGCAAGAAGTCAAGCCTAGCTCTCAGTGTACAAAACAAGATAAACAGGTAAGCAGTACCTTCTCCTAGGAGGGAAAGGATTGATAACCAGTGGTTACCTCAAGACTTAATTTAACCAAAATTATAATCTAAGGAACTAACTTTTATTAATGTTTTTCTCTGGCTAATCTGAATTTGGAAAGGAGGGAACAAAGAAGTGTTTTTTTACCGTCCTCCAACCAAGAAATACAGACATAAACCAGGGAGAACTGAACTTGATAAGAATTTTTAGCTTTTACTGGCTTTTGTTAGTATTCCTAAAATCTCATCTGCTGGCTTGGGAATCATTGAGTGATCCCAGCTCTCCCAGCCTGTTGCCAGAATGTTTGGGGAAGGGAGAATACTTTTCTTTCTACTTACCTAAATTCCCAACTGGTGGAACAAAAGACAGATTATCAAGAAGAAAGTACCCCATTTTATCTAATGTAAATTTTATGTAATAGGAGCTTTCATTAGGAAATGAAGACTTATTTAGTTAAACCAGTTTTTTTTTTCTGTTAGTATTTAGGGGTTGAACCCAAAGCCTCACACATACTTCTACCACTGGGCTGCACCCCGGCCCATTTCTTATTTTTTATCTTGGGACAGGGTCTCACTAAGTTACACTGGCTGCCTCTGGCCTAGAATGTGCGATCCTCTTGCCCCCACCCCCTGAGTCCCTGCGATCTCAAGTATAAGCTATCATGCTTAGCTCTAAACCTGAATATTCTTATAGGTCTTTTGAAGAGTAGTGAGATACAGAGAAATGTAATAGGAAAAGAGCTGTGAGCTACGTGTAGTAAACTGGAAGAAACAGTAAAGCCTGTTCATTTTGATTCCTCTCTGTCTCCCTTAATCTTCAGAGGGTCTTAAGATCTTTAGGGGAAGATCATGAAATCCATCTTACACATGCCATTTCTCAGATTGCTTCAGCTTAACATATTCAATATGCCAACATGTCATATTCTGCATTAGCTTATCCTGAATCCTTCATTAGTTTAAAGTTGTCAAAATTTAAAGAAGATGTAATGGTTTTAAATCTAAATGTTCCCCAAAGGTGATGTGTTTAAAACTCTTGGTCCCCATTGGGTGGCACTGTCCTGGGGAGTGTGGAATTCTGGGAGGCAGAAGCCTATCTGTGGGTCCCTGAAGACTAGCCTTTGAAGGTTTTAAGCTGGACCTGTGGTTCCAGCCATTCCTTGCTTCTGATCTGCCATGTCATGAGGTGGTTTGCCACATGCCCTGCTGCCCTGATGGACTGATCCTCTAACTATAAGTCCTCAATAAATCTCTCCTTCCATAAATTTACTCCAATTGGATTCTCTGCCACAGCAAATCACACCACCTGACTAATATAAAAGGCAACATTTAACTCTGATCATATCATATTAAAAGTTCTTATTTGATCCTCTGATTATAAACTAGCACCTGGGTCTAGAAATGAAACAAAAAAGATTTTATAAATATTAAAATGACTTAGTGCTATGGATGGAATTGTTCCACCTGAAAATTCATGTTAAATTGCTAATCTCCAATGTGACTGTATTTAGAGATAGTGTCCTTAAAAGGTAATTAAGGCTAAATGAAGTAAATAAGGCTAGATGTGTAGGCAAAGTGGAGTGTGGCTTTGAAATAGAAATAATATCTTTCTCCCCCTATCTCCATCCTACCTTCATTCTCCCATCACGTGAGAACATAGTAAGATTTAGGGCTATCTACAAGGCAGGAAGAAAGCTCTCACCAGAACCTTGAATATGCTGGCACCTTGATACTGGACTCTTAAGCTTCCAGAACTAGAAAAATAAATTTCTATAATTTAAGGCACATTTCAGTCTGTAGTATTTTGTTATAGTAGTTTGCGCTTACTAACATACCTGGCAACCTTAAATATACAACTATTAAGTTTAAAGTATGTGTAGTTACTTTCTTAGGTCTTATTTTAGTTGAGTCTTTATTTTCTGTCTTCATTTTCCCACATATTCATTACCTTCATTGGATAACAATGTGCTTCATATAGAAGTTGTTTTTAGGTGCCATCGAGTCAGGTCCAACTCACAGCAACCCCATGTACAAAAGCATGAAACACCCCCCAACACTGTGCCATCCCTGGCACTATGTCATTGCTTCCCTGCTATTCATAGGGTTTTCAATGACAGATTGTTTCAGGACTGTTTTGGGAGTGGGTTTTCATATCCTTCTCCCATTCATACAGCAGTAGAGCCTTTATAATGTTTTTAAGAGAGGAAGAGTCAGATAGTTCTAATTTCCCCTTTTCTCCAATTCTTTGTAAGTGTAGAATGATTAAATCCCACTTTTGTATATTAAATTAAGATTTCACTCATACTTCAGGTTTTTTAAAGAAAGTATTAACAGTTTTTAATGTTTGACATACAACCACAACATGGTTTTGCATGTATGCATGATATTGAATAAGTCAATAAAGTCCTACTGACAACTTGCTGACTATACAAATTACTACTAACACCTTGATGTTTATAATGTACTATGATGATAACTATGGTCCTTTGCATAGTAATTATCATTGGCTCTAAATCAGTTTCATTCTGAGTTTTTCTCAAAAGAGATGGAATAAAGACTGATACCATTTCAACTGAAAAAATTATGTAACAACTAGTGCTAAATTTTTTTTGACTAGAAAGTATAAATTATCAAACACTGCAACAAAGTAAAGGCTTCTTTGGAAAGCATACAAAACTCTCAGTTAAATTAATAGAAATCCATTATTCTTAAACATGTACTACAGTACTTTCTAGCTGTATTCATTAGAAACCTATAATAATTAATACTCCAAGCTCTCAGCATGATATCTGTTCAGAGAAATGTAATAGCAGAAGCAAAAGCATTTTACAATTCCCAAAAGGTAAAACCTAAAGTCACAATAAATTCAGGTTAGAAGACCATGGTAGTCTAAAGATGTGTTTTATTTTTAATATCAGTGAGGAATAAATCAACTAACTCAGTTGTGAATCTGTTTAATTTTGGGGGTGGGATTGAATTTGCTAGAGTAATCATCTTCCACAGATGTTATAAGATGTCTTGATTATTTTCAACTGGAAAATGTGCAGAGTACTGTGTAATATGATTTTAGGTTATTATTACTTTGCATTTATGTAGCATATTTCCTATATGAAGTCATACATTTCATACAAGTTAGTGGTGGTGATGGTGGTGGGTGCTGTTGAGTAAGTGTCCAACTCATTGAACTTGTTGGACAAGTTCAGTAAGTGTCCAACTCAACATTGTTGAGTAAGTGTCCAACTCATTGAACACAGCGACCCTGTGTTCAATAGGTGAAACACTATTGTTAGTGCTTCTCTGCTATTAATAGATTTTTCAATAGCTGATTGTTTTTTGGAAGTGGGTTGCTGAGTCCTTCTCCCAAGCCTCCAGCCCCTGGTGTTCCCAGGCAGGCTCCCATCCTAGGGGGGAGCAGGCCTGACCCTATTTAGCTTCCCATATCTGATGGGGTCGAACACCACACTTGTGTGTCTGCAGGCTGTAGAAGATAGTTGTTGTTGTTGTTAGGTGCCAGTGAGTTGGTATCCAATTCATAGCGACCCTCATAGGGTTTTCAATGGCTGACTGTTTCGGGATTGCCTTGGGAGTGGGTTGCCACATCCTGCTCCCATTTTTGTGGTGCTGGGAATTGAACTCGGGACCTTAGAGACTGCAGCGCAGCGCTCTACCAACTGAGCTAAATCCCAGCCTGTAGAAGATAGTAGTTACCAGAAAATCCCTGTGAACCCAAGAGAAATACATATGGTTTACAGAAAATTTCTATTGACCTTTAGAAACAATTAAATCAGTAGTTAATATCCAACTTGTCTGTAGAAAGCTGCGTTCTTACCTTAAAGACCAAAACAAGCTGGATAAATTATATAATGCAAAGATTTTATAATCTAATTTATGGCTATAGAAATATGTAAGCAGTTGCCTGAGAGAGGAAGAATTTACTGGAAAGAGGAACATGGTATCTTTCTGGAATAATGGAAGTACTTCATAAAGTTGTTGTGTGCTATCGAGTCATGTCTGACTCATAGCAGCCCTTATAGGGTTTTCAATGGCTGATTGTTTTGGGATTACCTTGGGAGTAGATTGCTACATCCTCCCATTTTTTTGCAGTGCTGGGAATTGAACCTAGAACCTCAGAGACTGCAGGGCTGTACTCTACCAAGTGAGCTAAATCCCAACTCATTCTATACAGTACTCCTCCCATATCCACAATTTCACTTTCTGCAGTTTCACTTACCTGTAGTCAGCCTTGGTCCAAAAATATTAAATGGAAAATTCTAGAAACAAATTCATAAGTTTAAAATTTAGCATTTTGAATAGTGTGAAGAAATATTGTGCATCCCTGCTTCATCCCATATGGAACATGAATCATCCATTTGTCTAGTGTATCCATGCTTTTTATGTTATGTGACCATTAGTCACTTAGTAATTATCTCAGTTATTAGATCAACTGCTGCCTTATAGTAGTACTTGTGTTCAGGTGCTTAATTTACTCAATAATGTTCCCAATGTTCAAGATTAGTTCAGGGTTTGACATTTCTGATATGCCAAAGAGAAGCCATAAAGTGCTTTCTTTAAGTAAAAAGGTGAAAGTTCTAAACTTGAGAAAAAAAATATTCTGAGGTTATAATCTGCAATTAGACCAAATCTTTTATCCATGAAATTATGAAAAAAAAAAATCTTTGCTAGTTTGCTGTCATACTTCAAACTGCAAAACTTACAACCACAGTGTGTAATAAGTGCTTAGTTAAGATGAATAAGGCATTAAATTATAGAGTTTGGTACTATCCATGGTTTCATGTGTCTTCTAGAGAATCTTGGAATATCTCCTGTAGATAAATGGGGACTACTATGTGATGTTTGAATGGCAGTTTCACAGATATATACAATTGTCAAAACTCACCAAGTGCACTAAGATCCTTATATTTTGTGTATGTTAACCTTAAGTGAGAATTTTGAGTAATAATATTACATGATTAAGTTTACATTTAAGATTGATCAATTTAAGGTAGACACTGTGGTGTACCTACAATACCAGCAATTCAGGAGACAGAGGAAGGAGGATCACAAGTTCAAGGCCAGGACAATCCCGTGGAACTAAGAGCCTAACACATGCATTGCAAAGCTCCACCACTGACCTATATTCTCTGCCCATTTTTTACTTTTAATTTCTAGAAAAGGTTTCACTAAGTTACACAGACTGCCTCTGCCCTCCAACTCAAAATCCTCCTGCCTTTGTCTCCCAATTCTCAGGGATTACAAGAGTGCCACCATGCCGGCATATTCTTCTTTTTATAACCCTTCCTTTACTTCCACAATAACTACTCAATCTAGTCCATTACCAAATTACCTCAGTTCCTCCTCCAAAATTATATCAAGGTTGTACATATTATCTTTACTACCAGCCCCCCATATTTAAGCCAACATCATCTCTAACTTGAATTCTTGCAATACTTGTAAATCTTTCTTTCCACTCCTGTTATCTTCTAATGTATTCCCATACAGCAGCCAGAGAAATCTTTTATTAACAGGAAATCAGATCATGACTATTCTTGTCCTAAAACCATTTAGTGATTTTATATAACATTCAGAATAAAATCCAACCTATTAAAGGTAGGCTAGGAGTTCCTCACCTTCTGTCCAGTATCACAATAATTTTTCTCTCATTCTCTTCACACAGGCTGTGTTGGTGTCCTTTTTTTGGAATAAACTAATTCCTCTTTTGTTTTGGTTCTTTTCACTTTTTGCTATCTTTTACCTAGAATTTTTTTTCTGTAGCTTTTTAAGTGACAAGCTGATGGATGTCAAGTCATACCACCTATTCAGATTTGTTGTTAAGTACTTTTAATTCAGATCAGTGACCCTATGTACAATAGAATAAAACACTACCCATCACGATTCCATGCACATGGTCTTTTCTATGACCATTGTTGCAGCCACTGTCAGTCCATCTAGTAGAGGGTCTTTTTTTGTTTGCTGACCCGCCACTCTCCCAAACATGATATACTTATCCTGAGATTGGTACCTCCTGACAACATGTCCAAAATACATAAGATGCAGTCGAGCCATCCTTGCTTCCAAGGAGCATTACGGTTCCACTTCTTCTAGGACGGATTAGTTGGTTCTTTTGGTGGTCCACAGTATATTCAATATTCACCTCCAGCACCATAATTCAAAAACAATTCTTCTCCTGTCTCCTTTATTCTATGTCCAGGTTTCACAGGCATATGATGCAACTGAATTTTGATGGTGTGAACCATGGTTTTCTCAGTGCAGTGCATCTTTTGATTTCTTGACTACTGCTTCTATTAATCTTGATTGTTTGCTGTTATTAAGTGCTGCCAAGTCAGATCTGACTCATGGCAACTGTATGTACAATAGAACAAAACACTCCCAGATTCTTTGCTAGGCACATAATCATTTTTATGTTTAAACTCATTTTTGCATTCACTGTATCAATACATCTAGTTGAGGGTCTTCCTCTTTTTTATTGACCTACCACTCTCCCAAACACAATGTCCTTTTATAGGGAGTGGTCTCTCTTGACAGCATGTCCAAAATACATAAGACACAGTCTAGCCATCTTTGCTTCCAAGGAGAATTCTGGTTGCATGTCTTCTAAGACAGATGTTGGTTCTTTTGGGAGTCTGTGCTATATTCAATATTCATCACCCTCACCATAGTTCAAAAGCATCAATTCTTCTGTTTCCCTTATTCAATGTCCAGCTGTGTTGTTTGATCTTCATCAGTAAATGTTTCAAGTCCTGTTCACTTTCAGCAAGCAGTGTCATCTGCATAGTGCAGGTTGTTAATGAGTCTTCCTCCAATCCTGATGCCACGTTCTTCATAAAGTCCATCTTCTCAGATTATTTATTTAGCATAGAGATTGAAGAGGTACAGTGACTTTAAACTAGTCTGTGTTTCCTTGTTCTGCCTCCTGGTTCATGTACAGATTCCTCATGAGTACAATTAAGTGCTCTGGTATTATCATTCTTCAAAAATGTCCTGTTTAAGATCTCATATTTTCCAGTTGCTTTAATGTGAGCATTTATTACTTTGAAAGATTTAAAGCTGCTAGTAAAAATTAAAACGTGATACTTAGACGTATTTTAAAAGAACTTTTCTGTACTTTTCTTTTGGTACATGTTTATGAGATTTTTATAAAAGACTGATTAATGGATCTAATACATTATTAATATATATTTAAAAGGAAGTAGATGAATGATAATACTTAGTGGAAAATTTATGAAGAATACAGCCTGAATATCTACAGTGTACTGAGATTTTTTCTTTATTTTTTCGTATGGTCCTGAGGGGTGAAACCCATGTCCTCACATATGCTTTGCAAGCACTCTACCAATGAAGTGCCCCACCCAGTGCATTTTTTACATTTCATTTTGAAACAGGATCTCTCTCACTAAGTTCCTCAAGCTGCCTCTCACCTTGAGCCCGCAATCCTCCTGCCTCTGCCTCCCAAGTCACTGGGATCACAGACATTTACCACTGGGCCCAGCTTGTACTCAGCTCAGGATTATTGAAGATTTAAGCTAGCAGACTTCAATTTAGTAAACAACTTTGAAGGAAATTTTTATTTGGTCGTTTAATTATGTATGCAAGGTCCTGCAACATTATCTGAATCCTCAATATTATTTAGAATATAGTTGTTGTTGTTAGGTGCTGTAGGGTCGGTATCCGACCATAGTGACCCTCACAGGGTTTTCAATGGCTGACTGTTTTGGGATTGCCTTGGGAGTAGATTGCCAGGTCTTTCTCCCATTTTTTGCGGTGCTGGGAATTGAACTCAGACTGCAGTGCAGCGTTCTACCAACTGAGCTAAATTCTAGCCCCTAGAATATAGTAAGTCCATGTTATTGTATTTTTTGTTGTTTGTTGTTGTTATGTGCTACTGGGTTGGGTCTGACTCATAGAGACCGTATGTACAACAGAACAAAACACTGTGGCATGCCTGGTACTATGTAAGTGCTTCTCTGCCATTCGTAGGGTTTTCACTGGCAGATTGTTTTGAGAATGTTTTGGGAGTGAGTTGGCAGGTCCTTCTCTTATTTTTGCAGTGCTGAGGATCAAACCCAGAGCCATAGAGAGCACAAAACAATGCTCTAATTACTGAGCTAAACCCCAGCCAATTGCATTTTAGGTTTTACAAAGAAGGTTTTAGAAAGATTATTCTTACTTATTAATAAACTATAATTCTTTGTTACCTAAAGTATTACATTATTACCACATACTCTTTCCTGAACATGGCACATAAATGATGCTTTTCTACATATATTTACATTTATAAGTGCCATTATATTTAGGGTTAGCTTTGTGAAGTCAGGTCAAATGTATTATGAATATAATTTTAATTTATTCAAATAATAATAATTGAACATTGATGTGCCATACACTGTATTAGATTTTGTAGATTAAGTGTGAACCCTTAAACAGTGTGATCTTTGATAAGATTTTTTTATTAAGTATTTCCTTTGTACATACATATGAGGTACAGAGTGATAATTCAGTTCCTATATACACTGTGGGGCTGGGATTTAGCTCAGTTGGTAGAGTACTGTGCTGCAGTCTCTGAGGTCCCAAGTTCAATTCCCAGCACTGCAAAAATGGGAGAAGGACCTGGCAATCCACTCTCAAGGCAATCCCGAAGCAGTCAGCCATTGAAAACCCTATGAGGGTCACTATGAGTCAGATACCGACTCGATGGCACCTAACAACAACAACAACAATATACACTGTGCAATTATCAAATCAGGATTGCTGATGCTTCCATTTTCTTAAACATTTTACAAAAAAATTTTATTAACATGTAGAGGTAATAGTATATATTTATGGGGTACAGTATGATTTTTATTTTTTATGATTTTATTTTATCTTTTAAATTGCATAAAGAGATGAATTATGGGATTTTCATAGCTTTGCAGCCTGTATTTTGCGTGTGTTCTCTTTTCCCCCAATATGTTGTTCATATTCCCCCTCCTGATTTTCCCATCCCTGTCCACCTCCCACTACCTTACACCCTCCTCATGATGGGTCTGCTTGTATTTTCCCATCTTTAATATATACAGTTGCGTGTGGGGAGGGTGTATATATGTGTATACATATATATGTTTTTTCTCTACTGTAGGTCCAGCTCTTGTGTATGAGTGAGAACATGTGGTATTTTTCTTTCTGAGTCTCAGTTATTTTGCTTAAAATCATGATTTTTAGTTCAATCTATTTTGCTGCAAATTACATAATTTCATTCTTTTATGCTGAATAATATTCCATTGTGTATATATAGCATATTTTTAAATCCAGTTATCTGTTGATGGACATCTGGGTGATTACATAGCTTTGCAGTTATGAAGAGTGCTGCAATAAATGTGGAAGTGCAGTTGTCCTTGTTGGATGATGACTTGTCTTCCTTTTGGTATATATGGGAGTAGTATAGCTGGATCATATGATAGTCCTATTTTTAGTTTTCTGAGAAACCTCCATACTGATTTCTATAATGATTATATTGATGTTCAGTCCTACCACCAGTGTAAAAATGTTCCTTTTGCCTCATGTCCTTGCCAGCATTTATTGTTTGTTTTTTTGATTCCTCCATTCTGACTGGGGTATGATGGAATCTCAGTGCAGTTTTGATTGGCACTTCCCTGATGGCTGTGGATATTGAACATTGTTTCATATATGTATTGGCCATTTGTAGTTCATCTTTTTAGAACTGTCTGTTTAGTTCCAATGTCCATTTATTTATTGGATTATTTCTACTTTGGTGTTGAATTTCTTAAGTACTTTATATATATCCTAGACATTAATTATCTGTCAGATGTATAGGAAGCAAAGATTTTCTTCCATTCTGTGGTTCCTACCTTTATACTATTGTTTCCATTACTGTGAAAAAGCTTTTTAATTTTGTGTAATCCCATTTGTCAATTCATGGTGTTATTTCTTGGGCTATTGGAGTCTTGTTAAGAAAGGACCTTCCAATGCCTATGTATTGGAGTGTGTTCCATACATTTGCTTCTAATAGTTTCAGTGTTTCTGGTCTTATGTTGAGGTCTCTGATCCATTTTGAATTGATTTTCATACAGGGTGAGAGATACAGGTCTATTTTCATTCTTCTACATATAGATATCCAATTTTCCTACCACCATTTGTTGAAGCGACTATCTTTCTCCAGTGTGTACTTCTGACACCTTTGTCGAAGATCTGGTGACTATATCTACAGTAGTGTACATCTGGGTCTTCTGTTCCTTTGCTCTCTTCATGCCTGTTTATGGGCCAATACCAACCTGGTTTTGTTACTATGACCCTATTATATAGTTTGAAGTCAGATATTGTGAGCCTTCCTGCACTGCTTTTGCTGTTCAGGATTGTTTTGGCTGTATAGGGTCTTTTGTGTTTCCATATGAGTTTTAGGATTGTATTTTTATTTCTGTCAAGTATATCATTGGGATTTTGATGAGGATTGCATTGAATCTATAGAGAACTTTTGGTGGTATAGCCATTTTCACAGTATTAGTTCTTCCAGTCCCTATGCAAGGGAGGTCTCTCCATCTTATACTGTCTTCATCAATTTCTTTAGTGTTTTGAAGTTTGTGTGTAGAGGTCTTGAGCATCTGTGGTTAGATTAATTCCTAAATATTTAATTTTTTGGTGAGCTATTGTGAATGGAATTGTTGTTTTGATTTATTTCTCTTCCTTTTCATGATTGGTATATAGGAATCTTACAGATTTTTGAATGTTAATTTTGTATCCTGCTACTGAAGGAGCTAATTATTTCTAAGAGTTTTCTAGTAAAGACTTTAGGTTGTTTCAACTATAGGATCATACAATCTGAAAATAGGGAAAATTTACCTCTTCATTTCCTATTACTATCCCTTTTATTTCTTTCTTTTGCTTTATTGCTCTGGCTAAAACTTCAGTTACTACACTGAATAAGAATAAGGGAAATGGACATCCTTCTCTTGTTCCTGATATGATAGGGAATGCCTTCAGATTTTTCTCATTTATTTTAATGTTGGCTATAAATTTATCATATCTAGCCTTTATAATATTAAGATATATTTCTTGTATTCCCAGCTTCATCAGGACTTTCATCATAAAGCAGTCTTAAACTTGTTCACAGGCTTTTCCTGCATCCCTAGAGATGATCATGTGGTTTGGCTCACTGAATGTGCTGATGTATTGTATTGTATTTGTTGATTTGCATATGTTGAACCAGTCTTGTATTTTTGGAATGAGGTCCACTTTTGATCATGGTGTATGATCTTTTTTATGTGCTGCTGAATTCTATTTGTAAGTACTGAGGATTTTTGCATCCATATTCACTACAGAAATTGGTCTACAGTTTTAAATTTGTTTTTGTTGTTGTTATTATTCTTGTTGTTATTGTGTCCTTATCTGGTTGTGGTATAAAGGTGGTACTGGCTTCATGGAATGACTTTGGAGGTAGGCTTTCCCTTTCTACTTTATGCAATAGAGGATGATAGGGTATTAATTCTTCATTAATGGTGTGATAGAATTCAGCTGTGAACCTATCAGGACCTGGGCTTTTTATTGTTGCTGTTGCTGTTGTTATTGTTGGAAGATTCTTTACTACTGCCTCGATTTCATTACTGGTTGTAGGTTTGTTTAAATAATTTGTATTTTCTATATTTAATTTGGTAGGTCATGTTAAAGAATTTATCCATTTCTTCTGTATATTTGTTTTATTGAGAGTACAAGGTGTTGACATAATCTCTGATAATCCTCTCTATTTCATTAGTATCTGTTGTTATAACCCCCTTTTCAGCTCTGGTTTAACTGATTTTGATGTTCTCTCTCTCCCCCCTCCCCCTCTTCCTGTCTTGGTTAGTTTGCCTATGGGTTTGTCGATCTTGTTTATCTTTTCAAAGAACCAATTCTTGTTTTCATTGGTTCTTTGTATTGTTTTTGTAGCTCCTATTTCATGGATTTCTGCCTTGATCTTAATTATTTCTTTGTATATGCTGGTTTTGTTGATGTTTTACTAATGCCTTAAGGTGTATCATTAAGTTGTTTATTTGGACCTTCCCTGTCTATTTGATGTAGGCACTTATAGCTATGAATTTCCCTCATCGAATTGCTTTTGCTGTATCCCAAGGATTTTGGTAGTTGTATTTTTAGTTTTATTTGATTTTAGGAGCTTTTTAATCTCCTTTCTGATTTCTTTGATGACCCATTGATTGTTCAAAAGTGTGTTACTTAATTTCCATCTATTTGTAATGCTCTTCTAGTTTCTCTTGCTATTGATTTCTAGATTTATTCCATTGTGAACCAATAAGATATAAGGAATTATTTCATATAATTTTGTAAAGTTTTGTAAACTAAAATATGGTCTATGTTAGAAAAAGTTGCATGTGATACTTAGAAGAAAGTGTATTCCTCATCTGTTGGGTGGACAATTCTGTAAATGTTTGTTAAGTCCAGTTGGGGTGTGGTGCTGTTTAAATCTATGGTTTCTTCACTGGTTTTCTATTTTGGTTATCTATCAGTTATGGTGGCATATGGAAGTCACCTATAATTGTATCTGGACCTATGTCTTTCTTTATAGTCTGTAATATTTGTTTTATGAAGTTAGATATGCTAGTGTTTGGTGCATAAATGTTTACTATTGGTAATGTGCTAATGGTTCGTTGTTCCCTTTGTTAATAAATAGTGGCCTTCTTTGTCTTTCCTAGTTGACACAGGATTGAAGTCATTTGTCAGATATCAGGATAGATACCCTTGCTTTTTTGTGTGTGGCAAAGGGGCTTCTCTCTCTGCTTAGTGTATCATTTTTTAACCTTTTACTTTCGGTCTGTGTGCTTCCTTTCAAATGAGGTGGGTCTCTTCAACACCCACCTTATACAATTAGAAAGATTTTCTTTCTTGATCCAGTTGGCTAAATGGTATCTTTTTTTAGTGGAGAGTTCAGACCATAAGCATTTAGGGTTATTTTTGAGAAGAATTTAGCATGCTTTTCTTGGTTGTTTTTTTGGTAGGTTTTCGTGTTACTTGTTCTTTATTTTGTCGAAGTTTCAATTAAGGTTGGATATCTTTACTACTTTCTCAGCTTCCGTTTAAGTGTTCATCTCATGGATTTTATTCATTCCTGTAGTCTCACATTTAGGTTTATCTTTCTTCTTCTGTATGTAGGATTTCCTTGAGCATTCTCGTCAGTGCTGGTTTGGTGGTCATGAATTGCTTAAGTTTGTGTTTGTCTTGGAAGGTCTTTATATATCCATTTTAAAAGATAATTTTACTGGATACAATATTCTTGGTTGGCATTCATTTGCTATCAAGACATGAAATATGTCAGTCCATGGTTTCTTTGTAGGGTTATTTTTTTGAGATTTCATATTATTTTGATGGGTCTGAGTTTGTAGGTGAGGTGGCCTTTTTGTCTTTCATCCTTTAGAATTGGTTCATTGTTTTGGAAAGTTAGCATTCCAATGATAATGTGATGTGCAGAAGTTCTTTTCTGATCACATCTATTTGGAGTTCTGGATGCCTCTGTTATTTGCTTGTCTATTTCTTCCCTGGATTTGGAAAGTTTCTGTTAATATTTCATTGAATAGATTTCCTAAATCTTTGGTTTTAGCTTGAATTCATTCTTCTATGTCATATATTGTTAGGTTATGCCTTTTTATTTTGTCCCATCATTCTTGGAAATTTTGGTCATGTAGGTTTTTTCCCTTATTTTGTCTGCTTTGCTTAATTCTTCAACCTTGTTTTCTGTACATAATATTCTTTTCTTTTCTTTTCTTTTCTTTTTTTTTTTTTTTTTTTTTTTTTTTTTTTTTTTTTTTTTTTTTTTTTTTTTTTTTTTTTTTTTTTTTTTTTTTTTTTTTTTTTTTTTTTTTTTTTTTTTTTTTTTTTTTTTTGTCTGACCCAATCTGCTGTGATCTTTATCTGATTTTATTGTGCGTTTCATTTCTAGTATTTCTATGGTATTTTTTTCAAGATCTCAATTTATTTGGTGAATTTTTATTCTATGTTTTATACTTTTTGTTGCCTAGATTGCATTCATTGGCTTATTTTGTTTTCTTTGATATCAGTTATCATTTTTATAAGTAGACTTTTGAATTCCTTATCTGACAAAT
This sequence comes from Pedetes capensis, assembly GCA_007922755.1. NCBI lineage: Eukaryota > Metazoa > Chordata > Mammalia > Rodentia > Pedetidae > Pedetes > Pedetes capensis. Next base: position 12,055 of record VMDO01022529.1, on the reverse strand, counting down.
TAAGGATATCACCTTGGTTTCAATTACTGTGAATTTATAAGGTCATTTGGGGATTACTTGTCATCTTGCTTTTTCATGTTCTGTGTGTTTCTATTTTGGGATTTCCATATCAACCAGACTGGCTATCTCTTCATGATTTATTTGTGGGACTCCACTTTGTGCAGACTACACTTGATGTCTTGTTTCCTAGTGTCACTCAGAGAGGCCAGAACAATCTGATTATATGGTGATGAGTCATACCACATCCAGAGGTATAGTTTCAATTAATCTAATTTGAAACCAGCTACTATTTAAGAAAATGTCTAAGGAGAGGAAATGGTAGGGATAGTAAGTATAGAATAAGTTATAGGTTTTGACATTAATTTTGGAAGACATATCAATACCAGAGGGATGAAAGTCAGGGGCATAGTTTGAGGAATAAATGGAGAAAGAACAGGTTTAGATTACAGTAAGGAAAAAGAGCAGGCATAAAGGAAGAGCATTGGAGAATAAGTAAGAAGAAAAGGAAAGATATATGTACTTCTTTCCTCTCCTATGTATATGTGTGTGTGTGTATGTTGTTAGGTGCCATCGAGTCATGTCTGACTCATAGCAGTCCTCACAGGGTATTCAATGGCTGACTGTTTTGGAATGGCCTAGGAAGTAGATTGCCAAGTCCTTCTCCCATTTTTGCTGTGATGGGAATCAAACTCAGGACCTCAGAGACTGCAGAGTGGTGCTCTATCAACTGAGCTAAATCCCAGCCCACACACACACACACACACACACACACACACACCTGTGTATAAGTATGTGTGTGTATATATGTGTATATATATATGTGTGTGATTTGTTAGGTGGTATAGAGTCAGGTCCGACTCATAGCAACCCTATGTACAGCAGAATGAAACACTCCTCGATTCTGTGCCAGGCACACAATCTTATTTATGTTTAAGTCCATTAAGTCCATTAAAACAGACACTGTTTTAATCCATCTAGTAGAGCGTTTTCCTTTTTTGCGTTGACCCACCACTCTCCCAAACATGATGTCTTTCTCCAGGGATTGGTCTCTCCTGACTAAATGTTTCAAATATATAAGAGCAGTCTGGCCATCCTTGCTTCTAAGGAGCACTCTGGTTGCACTTCTTCTAGGACAGATTTGTTGTTTTTTGTCTCCAGCACCATCATTCAAAAGCATCAATTCTTCTCCTGTCTCCCTTGTTCATTGTCCAGTTTTCACAATCCTATGATGTGACTATAAATACCATAGCATGAGTCAGGCACACATTCATCATCAATGTGACATCTTTACTTTTCAATTCTTTAAAGAGACCTTTAGCTACAGCTTTTCCAATACAAAATCCTTTGATTTCTTCACTGCTGCTTCCATGGGTATTGATTGTAGAACCAAGTAAAGGAAATTCTTAGACAACTTCAATCTTTTCTCCATTTATCATGATGTTGCATCCTGACCCATTTGTAAGGATTTTTGTTTTGTTGATGTTGCATTGCAATCCTTACTGAAGGCTATGTTCTTTGATCTTTGTCAGTAAATATTTCAAATCATCTTCACTTTCAGCAAGCAGAGTTGTGTCATCTGCATAATGCAAGTTGTTAATGAGTCTTCCTCCAGTCTTGATACCATGTTCTTCATAAAGTCCAGCTTCTCAGATTATTTTCTCAGCATAGAAATTGAAGAGGTATGATGAGAAGATGCAGCCTTGACACATACCTTACTCACCGTTCAGCTAAGCAATGTCTCCTTTTTCTGTTTGAACAACTGCCTCCTGGTCCCTATACAGATTCCTCATGAATACAATTAGGTGCTCTGGTATTCCCATTTTTTGTAGTGTTATCTGTAGCTTATTATGATCCACACAGTCAAATGCCTTTGCATAGTCAATAAAACACAGATAGACATCTTTCTGATATTCTCTGCTTTCAGCTAATATCCATGTGACATCAGCAATGATGTCCTTAGTTCCCCAAGCTCTTCTGAATCCAGCTTGATGTTCGAGCAGTTCCCTTTCTATATACTGTTGCAATCACTTTTGCATGAACTTTAGTAAAATTTTGCTTGCATGTGATATTAATGATATTGTTTATTAGTTTTCACATTCAGTAGGATCCTCTTTCCTGGGAATAGGCACAAATATGCATCTCTTCCAGTCAGTTGGCCAGGTAATTGTTTTTCAGATCTCTTGGCACAAACACATTAGCACCTCCAGTGCTGCATCTGTTTGTTTAAACACCTCTGTTGGTATTCCATTTATTCCTGGAGCCTTATGTTTTGCCTGTTCCTTCAAAGCAGCTTCCACTTAGTCCTTCAATACCATTGGTTCCTCATTGTATGCAAACTCTTGAAATGGTTGGTCATCCACCTTTTTTTTTTTTTTTTTGGTATAATCAGTCTGCGTATTCCTTCCATCTTCTTTTGATGTTTCCTGCAGTGCTTAGTATTTTCCCTTTAGGATATTTCACTATTGCCATTTGAGATCTGAATTATTTCTTCAATTTTTTATGCTTGGGAAAAACAGAGCATGTTCATCCCTTTTGCTTTCCTTTCTCTAGCTCCTTGCACATATCATTATAATACTTTATTTTGTCTTCTCAAGCTATCCTTTGAAATCTTCTGTTTCATTTCTTACCTTCATCATATCTTCCTTTTATTTTAGCTGCTTGATGTTCAAGGGCAAGTTTCAGGGTCTCTTTGAACATGTAATTTGGTCTTTTTTTCCCTATCTTTTTATTAACCTTTTGCTTATCTCATGGATGATATCTTTATTGTCATGCACAACTTATCTGGTCTTTAATCTTTTGTGTCTAGCGCATTAAACCTGTTCTTGAGATGGTCTCTGAACTCAGCTGGGATATACTTAGGGTCATACATTGGCTCTCATACACTTGTTCTAATTTTCTTCAGTTTCAGTTTGAACTTGCATATAAGCAGTTGATGGTGTGATCCATCAACTGATTTTGTTCTGGATTTGATATTGAGCTTTTCCATCATCTCTTTCCACAAATGTAGTTGCTTTGGTTCCTGTATGTTCCATTTGATGAAATTCATGTGTATAATTGCTGTTTATGTTGGTGAAAAAAAATGTTTTGCCATGAAAAGATCAGTGGTGTGACAAAATTCTGTCATGCAGTCTCCAGCATCGTTTCTTTCACCAAGGCCATATTTTCCAACTACTGAGCCTTCTTCTTTGTTCCCAAGTTTTGCGTTCCATTCATCCATGTGTGTGTGCGCACACACACACATACACACACAGTGATACAAACATTGTACTAGGTTTAACACATACAACCATATAACTTTTTCTATTCCCCTCTTTTTTCTTTTTCAAATAAATTTGGCAAGTGATAAAAATGTAATTATCAATAACAAGGATAACCTTAAAGGAAAAATGTTTAAATATTTGGCAAGTGAGAAGAATGAAGAAAGACAAATTTAAAGAGTGTTAGGGTCCACTTTGGCCCAGCAGAAGACCACGGAGCGTCACCACAACACCAGTATGCTTGGGCACCCTTGGGGATGGGCAAGAGCTGGTAGGTGATGCCAAGAAGGACCTTGGGAAGCCTTCTTATATAAAACAAACAGGAACTTTATTAAGCTACTCCTTTGCAGGAGAGCCTAAAGCTTTCTAGCCAACAACACAGGTCACTGCTGTTACAATGGGATAATAGCTCTGTATCAAAGTTACAAGCAGCTCTGATGTCCTTGCTGGCTGTGCCAACAGTCTGGTGATGTTGCCTCTTGCCGGTCATCTTCTCCTCTTACCTCCTCCCTGGAGCAGGGGGATTGGGAGCTCTTCTTGGCTTGCTGTAGGGCTTCTTTCTTGACTCTCAGAGCCTTGCCTCTTGGTGGCTTGATTGAAGGTTTGGGCCATCAAAGCAGCGAAGTCAGGTGTAGCATGTAACAATCAGAGTCAAGATGGTCAGGAAGAAAGAAATGAATAGACCCCTGGGGTAATTGGTGGTCTGCTCACATACACTCTAGGTGGGGGTGTGGACCATGGTGCAACCAATCAGAGAGTGACTTGTGCCAGGAGGAGCAGTTCTGTGTGTGAGGGCTTGGAAAAGTGCACTTAGGATTGGGGGTTTAGGTGCAGGCTGGACCAATCACTGAGCTCTCCTTAATAACCAATTGGATAGCTCTGGTGTCCAATCAAGCTGAAAAAGGCCACATCAGAGCTGGGCTGTTTGGTTAAGGGTTATGGGTAACCAGATGTGGCAGAAACAGGGCAGGATCTAGGAAGGGGTCAGACCTCAGCCCAGACCAAGTGGGCCTCAGCCCCGGCACCCTCCCAGTCCACCTCAGGAGTATCCAGATAATTCTGTACAAAAGAGGGAAAGGAAGGGCAAAAGAGGAGGAGGAGGAGGAGGGAAAGCATCACTATTTGGCAGTACCTTCTAAGGTCATCCAGTCCACCTGATCCTATTTAGGAAGTGCTGCCTTTTGGCTGGATGTCCCACCTTCCAACCTAATGTCATGCCTTTCCACCAGATGCCTTCCAATAGGATTCACAGCAGCCATTGTGGAAGTCAAGATTAGAAACTAAATTTGTGCCCTCAAAATTCTCAGTACATGTCCCTCTCTGGCAGCTGCTGATGGTGATGACTAAAGTCAAACTCACAGTAATTGTGTAGGTGTCCTCAGCTTCCTTTTATGCTCCTTCCTAGGATGACATTGGCATGACTTGGGAGGTTGCCCATGGGGAGCTCATCACTCCACTTTAGATATAGCAGCACCTCGAGACTGCTTTTGGTTTTCTTGCAGTTCTCTAGCTTCTTGGCATATCTGTCTCACAAAGGCTGTGGACAGACTCTGAACCCACCAAGGCTTTGGCTAGATCATTGGGACTCTGTGTTTGGCTTGGGAGTCTTTTCAAGTGGGGCTCTCCTCTCACTGCTAATTCAGCAGGCATGGTAGTTTGCTTTTGATTTTCCTGCTGACCCATAACTCTCCTGCATGCTTTTCTCTCACCTGAGTGCTCTATCTGGGCCAGTGACCCAACAGGCCTTTTGTTAGATCACTGGGACTCTTAATGCAGCTTGGCAGCCTGTCCAATCAGGGTTATCAGCTCTGCCATGGGTTCAGCAGGCTCCAGATACTGCTTTTGGTCTCCCTTATTCCCAATTTTACAACTGCCTTGTGTTTCTGACTCAAACCTGGGTGCTGTGTTTGGGGCCCAAAGACCCACCAGGTATTTTTCTAGACCACTGGGACCCTGGATGTGACCTAGGACCCTGCATGGGCAGGCCTCTCTACTTTGCCACTGATTCTGCTGGTGTTGGAGATGGTTTATGGTTTTCCTGCAGTTCTGCAGCTGCCCTGCATGTCTGTCTCACATATGTGTGCTGTGGACAGGGCACAGACTGCCACGTCTTTAGTAGATTGTTGGGACCCTGGGCTTGGCACGGGATCCTGCACAGGAGGGGCTCTTTGCTCCGCTTGCAATTCAGCAGGCAGTAGAGACTATATCTGATTTTCCCACAGTTTTGCAATTGCCTCCAGAGTCTGTCACACTACCAAGTCCAGTGGTGATCCATTCCCAGATTTCCTATTCAATGGTTTATCTTTGTTTGTTGCTTGACAATTCATCAGATCAAGGGGTTTCTTGTTTATCTTTTGGGTGGGATTATACTTTCCCTGCCAGGTTACCTCAAAACAAGCCTGAAGCCAATCTCCGTCACTCCTCAGTGTGTGGGACTTCAGTTCTCTGTCTCTTGAGACTGTCCTGTCATTTTCCCTGTTATTAATATGTTTTCCTCATTATTCTCTGTTCAAGAAAAAGATTATTTTTTTTCCTATTCTGCCTTTTTTCTTTTACTTAGTCACACAGAGGCTGCTGCTAGTTGGCCATCTTAACCAGAAGTCCTTAATCAGACAGAATTTAGAGAGTAGTAGAGAATGTTTGGGCTGGGATTTAGCTCAGTGGGTAGAGCACTGCGCTGCAGTCTCTGAGGTCCCAAGTTCAATTCCCAGTACCACAAAAATGGGAGAAGGGCCTGGCAATCCACTCCCAAGGCGATCCTGAAACAGTCAGCCATTGAAAACCCTATGAGGGTCACTATGAGTCGGATACTGACTCGACGGCACCTAAAAGAGAATGTTTACTTAAAAACTCATTGAATTACAGTTTATCCATTTTGTTGAATATTTTATTTAGTTTATCACATTTTTACCTTCTTCAAAACATTTCTTGTTTTCACACATCTTGTCTATCATTGTTTATTGCTTTATCACTATGGCAAATAGTTCAAGTACTATCTTGTTCCTGATTTTAGAGGAAATGCTTTCATTGTTTCCTCATTTAGTATTATGTTTGCTGTATGTTTTTAATACATTGTCTGTATTATATTGAGGTTTACTTCCTCAATTCCTAGTTTCTTCAAGGCCTTTATCATGAAAAGTTGTTGAACTTTGTCAAAGGCATTTCCTATATCTCTTGGGATATTGTATTGGGATCATGATGTAATTTCTATTTCTGAGTCTATTTATGTGCTTTATTATGTTTATTATCTTGCATATGTTGAGCCACCCTTACATATGTGGAATGGAACTAACCTGATCATAGTGTATAATCTTTTTAAAGTATTCTTTAATCTGATTTGCACATACTTTATTAAACATTTTTGCATCTAGGTTCATCAGGCAGATTTGTCTACAGTTTTCATTTTTTGATGTATCCTTATCTGGTTTTGGTATCAGGGTAATACTGGCTTGATAGAATGAATGTGACAATGTTCTTTCCATTTCTATCTTATGGAATTGCTTGAGGAGCATTGGTGTGAATTTTTCTTCAAAGGTATTATAGAATTCAACAGTGAATAGATCTGGTCCTGGGCTTCTCTTTGTTGCAAGTCTCTTTCTCACTGTTTTAATCTCAGTGCTCATTGTAGGTCTGATTAAGTTGTTTATATCTCCTTGATTTAATTTTGGTAGGTCATATGTTTGTAGCAATTTATCCATTTCATCTAAGCTTTCCAGTTTTTTAAATATAATTTTTCAAATTATCTCCTAATGATTCTCTGATTTTCATTTGATCTGTTGTAATGTTCCCTTTTTCACCTCTTCTCTCTATTCTTTGGTTAGTTTGGCTAAGGGTTTGTTTATCTTGTTTCCTTTTTAAAGAACTAGCTCTGTGCTTTTCATCCATTCCTTTTATTGTTCTTTTACTCTCATTTCATTAATTTCTACTTTATTATTTCTTTCTGTCTACTCGTTTTTGGTTTTCCTTGTTCTTGTTTTTCTAAGACCTTGAGGCACATTATCATTAAATTGTTTGAGCTCTCTCTGATTTTTTAATATAGGCCCTCATAGCTATAAATTTCCCTCTTATAACAACCACTGCTGTATCCCAAAGGTTCTGGTAGATTGTAATTTTATTTTCCTTCAACTCTAAGAATTCTTTTATTTCCTCTCTGATTTCTTCAAGGACCCATTTGTCATTTAAGCATGTATTGTTCAATCACCATGTATTTATATACTTTCTGTAATTTCTGTTCCTATTAATTTCTGTTGTTGTTGTTGTTGTTAGGTGCCGTCAAGTCATGTCCCTCTCATAGTGACCCTCATAGGTTTTTCAGTGGCTGATTATTTTGGGATTGCCATGGGAGTGGATTGCTACATCCTTCTCTCATTTTTGCAGTGCTGGGAATTGAACCCAGGACCTCAGAGACTGTAGAGTGGTACTCTACCAGCTGAGCTAAATCCCAGCCCAATTAATTTCTAGTTTTATTTTATTATGATCTGATAAGATACGTGAAATTATTTCAGTTTTTCTGTATTTGTTATGACTTCACTTATATCTTAAAATATGATCTATTTTAGAGAACATTCCACAGGCTACCAAGAAGAATGTGTATTCTGTAGCTTTTGGATGGAATATTCTGTATATGTGCATTAAGTCCATTTGACCTATTGTAATGTTTACCTCTGATGTGTCTTTGTTGATTTTTGGCCTGGATGTTTTTTCTCTACCCTACTAAAGAGAGTAGGGTTTTGAAGTCTCCCACTATTATTATATCTGGACCTATGTGTCCTTTTAAGTTCAGTAGAGTTTTTAAAATGAAATTGTGTGCACAAAGGTTTGGTGCACATATATTTACAATTATATCTTTTTCATCAACTTGCCATTATTAATATGTAGTTACTGTTTTTATCTCTTTGGACTAATTTTAACTTGAAGTATACTTTGTCTGGTAAAAGAATGGGCACTCCTTTTTAATTAATTAATTAATTAATTCATTCATTGCCTTCCACTTGCTTGATATATCAATTTCCATCCTTTCACTTTCAGTCTATGGGTGTCCTTGCCAGTGAGATGTGTTTCTTACAGACAACAAATTGTTTGATCTTGTTTTTAAATCCAGTATACTAATCTATGTGTTTTAATTGGACAGTTAAAACCATTTATATTTAGGATTATTATTAAAAGATGTTTGCTGGTTCTTGTAATTTTGTTGAGTGTTTTCCTGGTTGGTTCATAAACTAATCTGTTCTTTTCTTTCTCTCTTATTTATATTCAGGATTTCCTGGGAGGTTTTGAGTTGGGCATGAATGATCTCTAGTTCTCTTTAATTCTTCTGTTCCTCTCATGAAGTTTATTCTTTCCTGTACTCTTGTCATAGAGAGTGTATTTCTTCCTTCTGTGTGTAGGATTCTTTTAGTTATCTTCTGCAATGCTGGTTTTTTTGGTCATGCATTGATTTAGTGAGCACTAATCTTCTAATGTTTTTATTTCTCCATCAATTTTAAATGACAACTGTGATGGATGTAATAATCTTGGTTAGCACTTATTTACTTTCAGGGCTTGAATTATATCATCCCATGCTTTTCCAGATTTTAGTGTTTGTGCTGACAGGTCTGACATTATTGGGTTTTTCTTTGTGAGTTGGTGTTTTTCTCTTGCAGCTTTTAATATTTTTTTCTTCGTTCTGTAATCTTCGTTCTGTAATTTTAATTATGATGTGTTGTAGAGAGTTTCTTTTCCCGTCATGTCTGTTGGGTGTTCTAAATGCCTCTTTTGGTTAGATGTCCATTTCTTTCCCCAGCTTTGGGAATTTTTCTGCTATAATTTCATTGAATACATTTTCTTTGCCTTTAGTTTTTATGTCAGGTCCTTCTTCAACCCCTTGGATACTTAATTTGGTCTCTTGATCACATCCCGAAGTTCTTGGAAGTTCTTTTCTTTTTTCTTTGCTGATATCTGAATGTAGTATTTCATCAACCTTGTCTTCCATTCTTGATATTCTATTTGTGCTTTATCTATTCTGCTAGTGATGCTTTCTACTGTTTGTTATTTGGTTTATTGAGTTCTACTTTTCCAACATTTGTTTGCTGATTTTTCCCCAAAAATCTTTATTTCCTTACTGAATTTCTCATCCATTTTCTGACTTTTTCGTCTACATTGGTAACTTCCTTACCTAGTTTCTATATTGATTTCCTTACTTCATTCACTTCCTTGTTTTTGTCTTCTTTTAAATAATTGATTATTTTCACAAGTAAAACTTTAAATTCTTCGTATGAAATTTCAACTATTTGAGCATCTTTGGATTCAGTGGTTAATGCCTTGCTTTTTTCATGGTTCTTGTGTTTCTGACCTGTGATTTGTGCATGTGTAGGTTTGGCTATCTCTTACCATTTTATTTGGTGTCTTCTTAGTGAATGGCTTTCTCTTGAGATCTCAGTCCTCAGTGCCACTCCCAGAGGGAAAGAAAACTAGTGTAACAGGTATAAACCAGATATATAAATATACTTAAAATCACTTAAAACCAAGTGTTGCACCAGCAGTGCCCACAGAATAGAGAATGGCAACAATAATACAGAGTAAGGTATAAAGTTACAAAATATGGAGGATGAAGGTAAAAATAATAATTACCTGAAGGAAGAAGGGGGAGCATAGAAAGGAGAGGATCAAGGATGCTGTAAGAGTTAAGTAAAAGGAGTTAGAAAGGAAATTAATGTTAGGAAGAGAGAGTGAAAAGAACAAAAGATGAAAAAAATTGCACAATAAAGAAAAAAGTATATAAACAGCATTAGGAACACATAAGCAATAAGAAGTAAAAAGCCTAAGAGATTTCTTTTTTTAAAATAAAGTTGGAAAAATGATAATAAAACTATAGTAAATAGAAAAAGAGAGATATTTAGGGAAACAAGTATGTCAAAAAGAAAACTAAAAAAGAAAAAAGATAAAAATTACACAAAAAAACAGAGAAAATGAAAATTAACAATGAAAATAGGGAATAAAATTTAAAAAATAATAGAGGCAGACAGTGCATTGCACCCCCACAACCTCAGCATTTCTGGGAACCAGGGCAGGAAGACCTTGAGCCCCAGGCCAGAGGCAGCCTTGCAATTCATTAAGATCTCATCTCAAAGCTAAAATAAGAAAAAGTTTAAAGGTACCTTACAGTGGTACAGCACTTATTCCATAAAAAGCCCCTGGTTCAATCCCCAGAACAGCAGGGAGAATGAAAAAGCACATGAAGAAAGAAAAAGTCTTGGTGTGGCTTATATCTGTGGCCTCTAATATTGGAATCTGTTAGGTGGAGATGGTGGTCAATTGAAAATGGAGTCTTTTTAATCTGACCATGGCTCAGAGTTGACAATCCCCAAAGTTCCTCTCAGGAGATCAAGTCATCTCTTCTCCCCAGGTAGTGGGTATTATGTCCAAGCAACTTTCCAGAACTTCCTGTTTCCTGAACCTCTCAACCTTTCAGCATATCAACTTCCCATCTCCTCTCTCACTGTAGCTGCCTGCCACAGCTGTGATGCACACTGGTGTTGTGGAAGGTTACCTTCAGCCTCTCTACCAGTGATAATTCTTTTTCTGGAGCCCTAGTCGCCTGCTTCAGGGTAGCTCAGTATCACACAATAGGTTCCCTCTCAAGATGGTGTAGGGCCCTCTGAGACATGGAGCATGGGAAAAAGTCATTTCTCCATTGTTAAACCTCCCAGTGAGGAAGATCCATTGTCCCACCAAATTCCCAGAAGAGTCCAAGGGCTTTGAGGACTGTTGGCTTGTCCTATGGGACTGCCAATCTGATTGCCAGGGTTAGCTGGTTTATCTCTTTGGATGAGGAATCTAGTTCCCCTACCCAATGGGGAGCTGTGACTAGAGATATATCTTCCTCACTCCCTCACTGTGCTCAGCTCCATTCTGCAACCTGGGACCATCTCCAAATCTCCATTGGTTCTTGTGCTTTTCTAGACCTGCTTTCTTTGGAATAGAGTCTACTTCCTTGTATTTTGACTCCTTTGTTTTACCATGTCACTTGGAGGCTGTTTCTAATCTACCATGTTAAACTAGAAGTCTTCATTCCTTAAGTCAATTTTAAAAGATTATGTTTTAAACTTAAAACCTGACTATATTGATATTTATGTACCTTTTTCATTATGAACATTATTTAATTGTCTTTTTCCATATTTTGTGAAAAATCTTACTAGAAATTTGTTTTATTAGTCTTTAAAAATCAAAATTTTTACCTTACTGAACTTCATTGTTTCATTAATTTTTTTCTCTTATATTTTATCATTTATTCTGTTTTCTTTGTATTTGTTATGTTTTGTCTTGAATTTCACATTAAATTCCTTAAATTTTATCCTTTTGCTTTTCCAAAATATGCTTTTATAACTATAAATTTTTCACTAACACTACAACTCTAATTTATAAAATCTGGAGTACATTGTTTATTATTCATTTTTTCATTGACTTTGAAGTTTTTTTTAGCATGTGCCTTTCTTGATCATATTCTTGTTGACTTCCTGTTTAATAACATGTTCAGAGAACTTTTTGTCACTCAGTTTCCTTAAAATTCATAGAGGCGGCCAGGCACAGTGGCGCACGCCTGTAATCCCAGTGGCTTGGGAGGCGGCGACAGGAGGATCACAAGTTCAAAACCAGAGGCAGTCTGTGTAATTTAGCGAGACCCTGTCTCAAAAAGTACAAAAACAACAACAACAACAACAACAACAACAACAACAACAACAACAACTGGGCTGGAGGTGTAGCTCAGTGATCCAGCACTTGCAAAGCATGTAAGTGCAAGGCCCTGGGTTCAACTCCCA
>VMDO01022528.1:0-33326 GCA_007922755.1 Pedetes capensis | reverse complement strand
TTTTATTACTATCCCAACTCTTTGACTTTCACTATTTTCTGTACAGATGTTTTCAGGTATATTAACATACAACGTCTATCACAATAGACAACCATGAATATTTTTCTAATTAAAACTGAAAATGTAGGACCAACATAAGGCAACCTATAGTACACTGGGTAGATTTTACCAAGTATCTTAGAAAGAAATATATCTAGAAAGATACAATTTAGCAATACAGCAATTACTTTTGTAAATCTCAGTTAAATATAGGTGAAAATAACTGCAGATCAAATAGACCTAAAAATTTTAGTGTTCTAAATAGCTAATGTAACATTTAACACAGCAATCACTATAACTATAGGATATTTCATGTTTATTATTGACTGGTCAGACAGTGTGCCTATTCCAAAGCTTTCTTCATGGAAAAAGAATTTGATCATAATTATTGACAGATGCTATTTTCTTCTTCTGGCTCAAGGAGAGATGCAATGATTTGTCTGATTGGTGATTTGAAAAGTGTTTATATTTCATTTAGCTCTGTCCTTTATTTCTCTTGGGAACAAATTTACTCCCAGAATGCCTAAGTTTCCTTTTGCTGTATACTGTCCTAAATGCTATTTGAGTTCTCACTTGTTAACTCCTGTTCTGTTCCCTCTGCCTATCAGTGAGTAAAATTTGCTTAATTCGGGATGTTACTAAGATCCATTTGACTGTTTCTCAAAGTTAACTTTTCCTTTATTAGTCTCTATCTTATTTCTTATTATGATCCGAAGCTGGTAGATAAGAGAGATACTGTTCAATGAGGACCTCCCTAAAGATCTAATGTTTACAATATTGAAGACAAAGGATCTTAATCCATTTAATCTATTTGATCACTCTTTAAAATAGGTATTAGTTAAACACACATTACTTGTAAAAGTTTCCCTATATTGTTGGGGATTTTAAAAATCTACCCCATAACTAGGGTCCCTCATGTTAGCTTGAGGGGCTGACCCCTAGTTGACCCCAGGGCCACATCTCACTCACTCACACCTACCCCTCCCATCAAGTGAGTGAAGATGGCGCCTGACCAGACTGGCCTGTCCCAACTACCTTAATCCTGATTGGCTATCATTGGCATTTTCATTAGATAACTGTCCCTACCTGACAGGTATGTCAGTTTGCCTGCTGTACCTGTCAGGTGTGTGCTCTGATTGGCTAATCCCAGCATGTGCCCCCCTCCGGGACCCTATATAAGCAGGGATCCCTGACCCCCTTCACCCCTACCACTTCTGACCATCCCTCAACTGCCACCTGGGCCACATCACTTCGACCAGCGTTCCCTACTCCAGTGGATTCTTCAAGCAAGCTGACGCAGTCAAGACCAGGGGTCCCAAAGTGCCAAAGGCTACAATCAAGCCATGAAGAGCCTACCAATTCCTCCCATCCCTGGGAAGGAGGGAGGCAGAGATGGTGAGCTGCGAGAGTCAAGACCAACTGACCTCCAGCCCAACGGAACACCGGCTGCTACAGCTGTGCCTTTAAGGCTGAGCTGTTCTTAGCACCAACACTTATAGCACTTGCTTCAGGGTTGCTTGCTTGTTGCACCCCTCTTGGGAAGCACCCAATAAAACTTCCTTTCCTGTTTTCCCTGTTGAAGGTCTCCTGAGGTCCTTCATTGGCACCACCAGCCATAACACCAACCCGGGTCAGTAATCCCTGATACCCACGTGGTGTCTGGGCAAGGCTTTGACCTCTGCTGGGCCTGAGCCAGACACTGACACTATATCAGAAAAACAAGTCATGAATACAGTAAAGTTAAACCAAAATGCCCTGGGGTATGCTTAAAGATGATCACTTACAATACTCATAGGCAGGGTAGCAGAGAACAGCATGGGAATCAGCAGGGGATATTGCCTCACAGGTAGCTAAGGAAGGTGTAATAATATAAATAAAAATAAAATATGTGTTACTTTTCTTCTACATATAAGAAAGCAGATGTTCAGTGATTAAAAAGTTCCAGGTAGATTGCAGATGGTTAAGTGGAGATTTGAACTGGATCTCCTTGTCTCTAAGCCCCATATTTGGAATCTACATTCTGCTTCCTAAAATCACTGAGATGAAAGATTATTGTGTTTTTCTTCTTTCATCTCACTGACAAGTAAACAGAGTCAAACAGAAATGAAGTTAATTGTGCAAGGTCATAGAGCCCATCATTGACTTCCACAAGGTTTATAACCAGGCTTCTGTGCTTTGTCCTTCTCTATAATTTATAATCATGAAGTAATTTAGGAAAATCAGAGTTTGCTAGGTGCAGCTAAAATCCTCTATAAGAAATCTGATGCCATATTTGCATTTAGCCATGGGACATAGAATCTGTGGAAGAGTAATTAAATATCTACTTTCAACTTAGGTTAAAAACAGAAATAGAAAATATCAATAACTATTCTTAATAGAGGCCAGAGGCTAAAGAGGTTTTAAAGCTGAACAATCAAACTTTTATAATTTCTATCACTAAAGTTAAAAGGATTATCTAAAACCATACATTTATAGAGTGTGAACATATATTATTTTGTATTTTTAATTACCGCATGAAAATCTACACTGATGCTATTATTGTTTCATAAGATCGATTTGGTAATGTAATTATTATTTCTTGACTTGATTCATAAATCCAGTTCATATATACCTTTGCCTCTGCCAAAACAGCTGCATCTCAAAAATTTAGTTTGTCTGATTGGTCTGTTTTATAGTAACTTACAATCCCTCAGACAAATTTATGTGCACTGACAGTTTTAAATTTCATATTAAAGTATATGTAAATTGATATAATTTTCCATATCTGTATACACAGATAAGATAGATGATTCAATTCAAATATACTTCATAAAATACTCTTCCATGGATATCATTTATCTATTACTGGTAACTCTCTAAACATAGCGGCTTAAATGCACAGCTCTTTATTATTTCTCGTCATCTTAGGGGGCCACTCATTGTAGCCATAGTCTATAAACAGCTGATTTCTCTAGGAAGTTTTGTTGATCTTAGCTGTGTTCTTACATAAGTCTAAGACTTTGGTAAAGATGATTTTCCCATTTTCATATATTTGCTTAACAGTTAACTGTCTAGTTCAAGCTTGTGGGCAGAGATACTCAAAACTATTCTATTAGTAATCACAGAGTAGAAAAAATAGAAGTATAATACGCAAGAGATTTTTCAAGAGTGTTTACGTCAAGTCAGCTAACATCCTTCTGCCCAAAACCAAATGAAATGGCTAATTCTTTGTAAAAGGGGACTACTAAACACAGGGAAAGCCTGCAGCCATAGCTCTGTGACATCCAATCCTGTCAGATCTCTGAAGCTAAGTAGGGTTGGGCCTGGTTAGGACCTGGATGGGAGACCGCCTGGGAACACCAGAAGCTGTAGGCTTGGGAGAAGGACCTGGAAACCCCCTCCCAAAAATCAATCTGCCATTGAAAACCCTATGCACAGCAGAGAAGCACTGACAATAGTGTTTCCCATTGTACAGAGGGTTGCTGTGAGTCGGATACCGACTCGACGGCACCTAACAACAACAACAACAAACACAGGGAAAGGGTGATGTTATGGACGCTTCAGTAACAAAGGCCACAATATAATGTTAGATATCTGAAATTTATTATTCATTGGAAGACCACCAGGGATTCAGATATCTGACATTAATAAAGATGTATATTGTGTGGCTATAATTCCTGATGGTGTTTATTGTGATTTAATATAAAATGTCCCCCAAAGGCTCATATTTGAATGCATGATCAGCAGCTGGTGGGACTATTTTGGCAAGAAGTGGAACTTTTGGGATGTGAGCACTGGTTGGCAGACATAGGTCACTGGGGTTGGGCCTTGGAAAGTTTTACCTGCTCTCCAGCTTCAGTCAAGCTTTCTGCATTCTGATTTCCCATGTGAAAAGCCTATAACACATGTTCCTGCCACCTGTTCTACTACATCTCCCCTGCCTTTTTGGAGCATAACACTCTGAAACCATACACCAAGTAAAACTTTCCTTTATTAAATCATTTCGGTCATGTATTTTGCTCACAGTGACACAAAAGCTAACAAATACAGGAAAATGATACCAGAGAAGTGGGTTTATTGTTGTGCCAGAAACTGATCATGTCATTCTTAGGCCTTTGGAACTGGTTTGTGGGAGAAATTTGGGACAGTTTGGAGATGTGGAATATAGTAGGCCTAGAATACTGTAAATGGCGTTTGATGGATAATTCTGGCAGAATTCTGGAAGAAAGAATGCTGTAAGAAATTCAGACAGTAAAGGTGATGGTCATGAGGTTTAAGAAAAGAATAAGTACTCTATTGGAAATTGGACTAGAGGTGATTCATGATCCATTTTGGAAAAGAATTTATTGTTTGCTTATGTCCTGAAAATTTGAGTGAGATTGAATTTAAAAGTGGTGGATTAATTAACTTGGCAGTGAAAATTTCAAGACAGCATAGCTATAAAGACTCCATCAAAAAATTTTAGAGCTGATAAAAACTTTCATTAAAGTAGGAGGATACAAGATCAACATTCAAAGCTGAATAGCTTTTTATATACCAATAAGGACTAGGAAGAGAAAGAAATCAGGAAACAATTATTTTCACAATAGCTTGGAAAAGAATAAAATACCTAGGAATAAATCTATAGAGTGAAAGAACTCTATAATGAAAACTTTAAAACGCTGAAGAAAGAAATTGAGGAAGACACTAGAAAATGAAAATACCTCCCAAACTCATGGATCAGAAGAATTAATGTTATGGAAATGGCTATATTACTGAAAACAATCTACAGATTCAATGAAATCCCCATCAAAATTCCAATAAAAGTCTTCACAAAAATATAAAAAAAATCTTAAAACTCCTATGGAAGCACAAAAGACCCTGAATCAACAAAGCAATCTTGAGCAAAAAGAGCAATACAGGGGTATCACAATATCTGATTTTAAATTATACTATGGAGCCATAGTAACAAAAACATCATGGTGCTGGTACATAAACAAACATGTAGAACAATGATGCAGAATAGAGTACTCAGACATAAACCTATGCAGCTACAGCCAGATGAAGTTCAACAAATGTGCCAAAAATATGTTAGAAAAAAGATAACCTCTTCAACAAATGATTCTGGGAGAACTGGATGTCTTTATGTAGAAGAATGAAAGTAGATTCCTCTTTCTTACCCTGGATAAAAATCAGTTCAAAATGATTCAAAGACCTTAATGTAAGGTTTGAAACTGAAACTGCTTGGGGAAAACATAGGGAAAACATTTCAAGACATAGGCGAAACCAAGCACTTTCTGAAAAGTACAACAATAGTGCAAGAAATAGTAGCAAGAATTGCTAAATGGATTGAATGAATTCACAAAGCTTTCACAAAGCAAAGAGGTAATTAACAGAGTGAAGAGGAAGCTTATAGAATGAGAAAAATAATCTTTGCCTGTTATATATCAGGCAGGGGATTAATATCTAGAATATATAAGGAGCTCAAAAAATTAAACATCAAAAGATAATTATCCAATCAAAGACTGGACAAATGAATTTACCAAACAGTTCTCAAAAGAACAAATACAAATATCCAATTAACATATGAAATTGTTGAAGATACATAGTTATCAGGAAAGTGCAAATCAAAAAATACATTCACGTATGATCTCATCCCAGTCAAAATGACTAGCATTAATAAAACAATGACAAATGCTTCTGAGGATGCAAGGTGGAAGGGGCACTGCTATTGGGAGTATAGGTTCATGCAGCCACTATGGGAATAAGTATGAAGGTTTCCCAAAAACCTAAAAATAGAACCACCATATGATCCATCTATGCCACTATTGGGTACATATCCAAAAGAATGGAAGTCAATATACCACAGAGATATCTGCCCATCTTTTTTTTGTGTGTGTGTGTGTGGTACTATTCACATTAGTCAAGGTATGGAATCAATTTAGGTGTCCACCAAAATACAAATGAATAAAGAAAATGTGGCATATATAACCAATGGAGTATATTTTTCAGTCATAAAGAAGAATTAAATCGTGTTTCCAGGAAAATGAATGGAACTAGAGATCATCATTTTAAGTAAAATAAGCCAGACCCAGAGAGAGAAACATGGCATGTTTTCTCTCATATGTGGATACTAGATTTCAATATATATTTAATATTATAATATACAGAACTTGAAAGTAGATGGGGACTTTGTAGGGAAAGTAAAAGGACTAAAGAGTATGAGAAAGGGGCAATAAGAAAGAATAATGGGGGAAACAAAGAATAAAATCATTTTTTCTTTCAAAAGTAAAATCTGGATTTAAATATATATATAATAGTTAGGTGTGGTGCCTCATGCTTGTAATCCTAGCAACTTGGTAGCTGGAAGCAGGATGATTACAGGCTCAAGGCCAGAGGCAGACCCTGTTTCAAACCAAAAAATAAAATAAAATAAAATGTGCTGGGATGCAGCTCACTTGTAAACAGTTGCAAAATATATGCAAGGCCCTTAGTTAAAAAGCATGGCAAAAAAAAAAGAAGAAGAAAAAAAGAATAAATAAACAATATTTACACACCCAAACAAGAGATGCATGTGTTATAGAATTATGCGAGCATCCACCAACTTTCCAATAAGAAGACCAGGGAGGCCAGGCAATGTGTGGCAGAGTCAGATTCTCAGTGGAGACCATGAAGGAACAATGTATAAAGTTGTGAAGATGAAGCCTATGTTACAGTGGAGACTCCAGGATATTAGAGATGCCAGGGAAATGGAACATCTGCCAAGAAAACATCTACCAACACCAAGTGGAGCCAGCCACTGGCAAATCCATATGAATAGGGTTTCCCAAGCCTCTTGGAGCTCAGATGATGCCATTATGTGCCATTGATATGGCAGAAATGGAGCTACAGGATTTAATATTTGCCCCGCTGGGTTTTAGTCTTCATTTGGTTTGATATTTCCTTGCTATCCTTTAGTTCCTTCCTTTTAGAATGAGAATGCTTACTCTGTGCCATTGTATATTGGAAGTACATAACTTAATATTATTATGATTATTATGATTATTATGATTATTATTACTTTACAGGGGGTCATGACTAACATATTGCCTTGATCCTCTGGAGAGACTTTGAGTTTGGATGTTTAAACAATGTTGGAACTGTTAAGACTTTGGGGACTCTTGGAGGTAGACCAAATACATTTTGCGTTATGAGATGGCCATGAGTTTTTCTTGGTCACATGGGGAGTGTTACGGTTTAAATTTAAAATGTCCTCCAGAGGCTCACATTTGAATACTTGATCCCTACTCAAGGTGCTATTTTGGGAGGATGTGTGGAATCATTGGGAAGTAGGGCCTGGCTGGCAGAATTAGGTCACATGTGGAAAGTCTCCAGTTCCAGTCAAGCTTTCTGCTTCCTGGACCACTGCAATGCAAGGAAACATCTTCCACCACAGGCTCTGCTGCCTGTTCCATCCTGCCTTTCCTTCCACTAATGCACTAAAACCCTCTGGACCCATTAGCTAAAATAAATCTTTCCTTCTTTAAATTGGTTCTCTCAAGTGTTTTGGCCAGAGCAACACAAAACCCAACTAATACAGTATTTAAAAGCAATTTAATACCCATGAGCAAAATAATTTTATCTTATTGCTGCACATATAACTGGCTTGAGCCAGTTTAATACATTGATCCATGTGATAATTTGGTAGTTTAGACACTACCTGAGTGGAGAAAGAAGACAAAGTCACCAAAAAGAAATCTCTGTAGCCTAGCAGAAATTTCAGGTAAGCAAGGCTGTCTATTTTCTAGTGAACTTTTTTTTTTATAAGGTAAAGGAGCATACATCAACTAATAAATGTCAATGTAAACTGATAATGACTTGGATTACTTAGAGTCTGGACACTAAGTCTTTTGACTTCTAGAATCCATTTTGAACTCTAAATCAATAAAACAAAGTCTTGTTTTTAGGCAACTTTCACCAATAAACATCAATTAAAACTGAGATGGGGAAAAACAACTTGAGGTAGGTTAAACTCACTAATGTTTTGCTTCTTCTTAATCATACATTTCAGTCACTTAGTCACTTTAATCAAATATCTGTTGAAGAAATACTAGGTCTAGATGTAACTTTATTATCACAGATATTAAATGAGAGAAAGCATGTGGGATTTTTGAATATTGAGTATTAACCACACAGCTAATTAATTCATATTGAATCCATTGACTTAGGTTTCTTCACTTTATTCTGAGCATTTATACTGATATTTTATTTAACCAGAATTATTATTTATGAATTGAATATATCTGCCTTGATCTGTACTGTCATTATTATTGAGGGGTTTTTATGGGAAAATAGGTAAGATTGACAATCAGCAATGGCATAGAATAAATTTGTAGACCCAAAGTCCTGCTGTCTGAAACTATCATCTGAGCACACATATGTGATGGGATTTTGGGGAGGGTTTGTGTTGAATCTAGTTGGTAAATCTCCTCTTAACTTTACTATTTTTAGCATATGTGATGTTAATATTGATCATCTGAAGGGTATATGGAGCTTTGGAAGATATTATTCTTGTTTTTAATAATTTGGATCATAAATAGGAAATAACTACCTAATGCATAAAGATATTAAAAATGGCATATGAATTCTTAATCTATTTTTTGTGGCTTGCATAGAATACCACACACTGGGAAATTCACAGTGAACAGAAGTTTATTGCCCCATTGTGGGCTTCTCAGTCCAAAATGGAGGGCATATGACAAAGGCCTTGTAGCTGAATTACAACATGATAGAAGGTACCACATGGCAAAATGGAAAAGAGAAAGAGACAAGAAGGGGGGAATCCAACATCATAACAAATCCATTAGTCCATTCAGAAGGTTGAAATGCTTATGACATAATCATTTCCACTTCTTAAAGGTCCCAACTACTAATTCTCTCATAGTGACAGAAAAATTTCTACATGAGTTTTAGAAAGAATAATCATTGAAACTAAAAGTTAGAACCATATAGACTTGACTTAATCTTAGCTTTGCAATTTACTCTCTATGATTTATTGAATCTTACCATGTCATAATTTTCTTAACTGTTACACTGTGATTGGCTTGTTGGGAGATTGCTAGGAATAGGGCCTGTATGTGGTAAGTGCTCAACAAATATTAGTCTTTATTAATGCTAATAAAAAATACAGGAAAATATGTGATTATAATGAAAATTCTGATCACATTAAAAGTAACTTGAACAGCATTTGTCTATTGCACCAAAAAGCTTACCTACATATTAAAGAGCAAATAACCTTAATTAAAATGTAACATTTTTAGTTCAAAAATTAAGCTTTGTCTATTTGCTATTATTCAAAAAGAATTTCATAATTGTACAGGTTTGTAATTAATTTTCACATGGTTCTGGCTTCTGCTATTTTCTCATGGAACCAGTAAGAGCAATAATGTATTTCCTTTTTTGTGGTAGTTGATAAACATGTCTATAAACTCTATTCTTTCATCATATTGGTTCCTAAAGTTTATTTTGAAGAATGAAAAAACTTAAAGTTATCAAATACATAAATTCAAAATATCCTGAAGATTTTCATTCAGATTATTGCAATGAGACAACAAAGAAATCTGAATTTCTTGTAAGCATCACAGGTAACTGTGAGGCAGGTAATTTGAAGCAACACTTTGAGAACCACTGAAACATCATCTCTGCACTGCTAATAAATCCAGGCTGGAAGGGTAAGAGTATCAGCATATACAAAAGAAAGAGGTGACTTGAAGTGAGTTGTTTTTAAATTAGAATTTCATATCCTTGAGCATGTGTGGCCCTCTACATTATGATTTGAAATGCATTTGATCATGGAATTGGTACTCCCTGGGTGAAGAAAATTATCTTATTTGAGTGCTTATGAGAATGAGATTCAAATCCCTTGGAGTTTGGTGGATATACAGGGAGTCAAACAAACCATCTAAGAGAGAACTTGAAATTAAATTTCCTATGTGGGCATGGTGGCATTTGCCTATAACCCCAGAAGTAGAGAAGTTGAGGCAGGTTAATCATGAGTTTAAGGACAACTGGGGCTACATAGCATGACACTATCTTTAATGAGAGAAAGGAAGGAAGGAACGAATGAATGAAGGAAGGAAGGAAGAAAGGAGGGAAAGAAGGAAGGAAAGAAGGAAGAAACGGAGGAAGGAAGGAGGGAAGAAAGGGAGGGAGGAAGGAAAGACGGAGTTAAATTTCCCATTATGTCCATAAACACAAAAAGAATTAAGAATTAAAAATATTTGGGAAATACTGATATAAAAATGTAGAGAAGCTGTGTACATATATAATTATTATCAATAACAAC
This sequence comes from Pedetes capensis, assembly GCA_007922755.1. NCBI lineage: Eukaryota > Metazoa > Chordata > Mammalia > Rodentia > Pedetidae > Pedetes > Pedetes capensis. Next base: position 23,005 of record VMDO01022528.1, on the reverse strand, counting down.
CCACAGAATTAATTTTAAAATTTAATTAATTAATTAATTTATTTATTTATTTATTTTGCGGTATTGGGGGTTGCACCCAGAGCCACATGCCCGCATGCTTTGCAAGTGTTGTACCACTGAGCTGAGCCCCCAGTGCACTTTTTTTTTTTTTTTTTTACTTTTTGAGACAAAGTCTCGCTAAAGTACACAGACTGCCTCTGGTCTCCAACTTGCAATCTTCCCACCTCTGTCTCTGGAGCCACTGGGATTGTAGGCATGCGCCACTGAGCCCGGCTTTAAAGTTTATTTTTGAAAATAATTAAATTTCTATTATATGATAGACCCTGCATACTAATCTATGTATGAGAGCCTAAAGAAAAATCTGTGAGAATGGTTATCTTCAGAAATGGATACATTTCAATGTCAGGTCAACATATTTCTAGATTAAAAACAACTAGTTGGTATTTTCATCCAATTAATGATTTTTTTTTCCATTAAGATGCATCAACATAAAATAAACTTCATTCCTAAAAACTTTGCTTTAAGTTTGGGAAGATTAAAAAGCTCACAAACTCTTATTTCCCTAGGACATAAAAGTGGCCTTATGAAAAACAGAAATGGTAAGTGATTGAGTATAGTGTTCTTCAAGCAAATATTTATGAAAATGCTTTGCAAACTGAAAAATAAAATAAAATGTACATTATGAATAAATGTTGTTGTCTCAATCACACAATTCAGTACAAAATATGATCCATTTAAATCAAAGTCATTAAGATGCACTTGAGAAAGAGTGAGGAGAATTATGGGAAAACAAAGGAGGAATTATTTACGTGTTACCTGTAAAGCACTGTTAGTAGGTGGTTTACGTGGTTTATGTTTATTAACTGTAGTTGTCAAACAAGTCCTGCAACAGAGCTGTCTTGGGCTTCATTTTACAGACAGTAACTAACTCAACGATGTTAAATAACTTGCCAGAAAGCACACAACTTAAACAATTTTAAACTTAGGCATTTCTGTATTGTTTCAAGAAAATTCTCAAGAAAGTTATATTATATTATATATATATATATATTATATATATTATATATATTATAAAATATATATTCCAAGATGTTACTTTCAGATACATACAGAAACCAACTGCAAAATGTATGATCTGTTTTAAAAGGGGGCTAATACCATGGATTTTGACTGCTCATTATATATTATACTCAACATTAATCCCTTAACTTACTCATAATGTACCACTTGCATCATCATCATTGCCTTAATTAGTTAGCAAACCCTGTAACATAAAAAGATGAATTTCTTTTGGCACAATGTAAACTGTCAGATAATTTTTTTCTGTAGTGCCTAGAGAAAGAAGTTTCTGGACGACCACAGGGCATTTAAAGACATAACATTATTGTCTTACTCAGCAAATTTTGTGTAATAGCAATATTAATTTAGCAGCTGAGATTTCTTTCCTCCGGAGAAAAGTTTAAAATAACTTGTGCCCTGCAATTGAATAGGATTTTTATTATTAAAATAACTCAGAATCACCTAAAAGTGAATTCTGTCAAAGTTCTAGTAAAATATGCAATAAAATTAATGTAAAAATAACATGTAAGCCACAGTAAGATTGCAACACCTAATTTCAATACTATTGTCTTCTTTAGTAATATGACATAAAGCAATATATACTAAATTATTTAACAAATAAAAAATAAAAGTCTGCTATATGAGTATCCTGCTACAATAATGCTTATTAAGAAGGCTTTGGGTATTGTGTTAAAATATTTAAATGTTTAATTGCAAATCATTTCTCCTAGCTTTATGGGCAGTATAAAGTATTAGCTAAATAGAATGCTGCACAACTACAAAAAGATGGAATTACAGATAGCTAAGAAGCTGCAAATAAAAAGCAACTTACTTTTCCTTGCACTTAAACACAGTAGAGTAAAAACTTGTTGACCTAAGTAGGGCACAGATGAGAGGAACACACTGAAAGAGACTAATTCTAGAAGTAAAAATGGTCCAGCAAAACTAGTTGTGTTTTTATATTTACATTTTTGTTCATCTCTGGCTTTCTTCTTACTAAATTTTTCAAAGTTTTAATCTTCATTTTTTTGGTTTACTTCATCTTAGACCTTGATTTGGGACATGATATACAAATTACTTGTTGTTGTTAGGTGCCATCCAGTGCGGTCTTATTCATAGTGACTCTGCACAGCAGAATAAAACACTCCCTGATTCTGTCCCAGGCCCACATCTTTTTTGTGTTTAAGCCTATAGTTGCAGCCACTGTGTCATACATCTACTTGAGCATCTTCTTTTTTCACTGACCTCCCACTCTCCCTAACATGATGTCCTTCTCTAGGGATTGGTCCATCCTGACAACATGTCCAAAATACATCAGAAACAGTTTGCCACCCTTGCTTTTAAGGAGGACTTTGGTTGAACTTCTAGGACAGAACTGTTGTTCACTTTGCAGTCCATGGTATATTCAATATTGATCTCCAGCACAATAAATCAAAAGCATCAATTTTTCTCTTGTCTCCCTAATTCAATGTCCACCTTCCACAACAGTATGATGTGACTGAAAATACCACAGAATGAGTCACATGCACCTTTGTCATCAATGTGACATCTTTACTCTTCAGCACTGTAAAGAAGTCTTTTGCAACAGCTTTTCCCAGGGCAATGCATCTTTTGACTCCTTGAATGTTGGTTCCATGAATGTTGATTATAGAATGAAGTAAAACAAAATCTTGGACATCATCAATCTTTTCTCCATTTATCATGAATTTGTTTACTGGCCCAGCTGTAAGAATGTTTGTTTTGCTGATGAGGCATAATCCAAAATGAAGGCTGTATGATCAGTAAATATTTCTAATCCTCTTCATAGTCAGCAAGTAGAGTTGGGACAACTGCATAACCCAGGTTATTAATGAGTCTTCCTCAAATCCTGATGCCACACTCTTCTTCATAAATTCCAGCTTCTTGGATTGTTTGCTCAGCATAGAGATGGAAGAGGGACAGTGAAATGATACTTATCTGATGCACGTCTTTCTTGACTTTAAGCATTGTTCTTTTTGAAAGAATGTCTCCTAGTCCATGTACAGATTCCTCATGAGTGCAATTAAGTGCTATGCTGTTGCTATTCTTTACAATGTTATTTATATTTTGCTGTGACCTACACAGTCAAATGTCTTTGCATAGTCAAGAAAACATAGACATCTTTCTGGTATTCTCTGCTTTCATCTTATAGCTCTCTGACATCAGGAATGATGGTCCTGGTTCCATGCCCTCTTCTAAATCCAGTTTGAATTTCTGGCAGTTCCCTGGCTAAATACTTCTGCAGTTTTTTTGAAAGATCTTTAGCAAAAGTTTACTTGCTTGTGATATTAGTGATATTGTTCAATAATTTCCACATTCAATTGGATCCACTTTCCTGGGAATAGGCTCAAATACCTATTCCAGGCAGTTAGCCAGGTAGATGTTTTCCAAATCTCTTGGCAAAATCAAGTTCGCACCTCAAGTGCTGCACCTGTTTGTTGAATCATCTCTGTTGGTATTCAATCAATTCCTGGAGTTTTGTGGTTCACCAATTCCTTCAAGGCAGCTTCCATTTTGTCCTTTGGTTCCTGATCATATGTAAACTCTTGAAATGGTTGATCATCCACCAATTCCTTTTGGTATAATGGCTCTGTGTATTCCTTCCATCTTCTTTTGATATTTCCCGCATCATTTAAAATTTTCCCTGTAGAATTCTTCACTATTGCCACTCAAGGCTTGAATTTTTTCTTCAATTCCTTAAGCTTGAGAACAGTAGAGCATGTTGTTCACTTTTAGTTTTATATCCCCAGCTCTTTGCACATGTCATTAAAATATTAAATTTTGTCTTCTCCACCTGCCTTTTGAAATATTCTGTGTAGTTCTTTAACTTCATCATGTCTTCCTTTTACATTAGGTGCTCAATGTTCCAGGGCAAGTTTCAGGGTCTCTTTTGACATGTAATTTGGTCTTTTCTTTTTGTCCTGTCTTTTTAATAACCTTTTGCTTTCCTCATGAATGATGTTTTTGATGTCATGCCACAACTTATCTGGTTTTTGATCATTAGTGGCTAACTCACCAAACCTCTTCTTGAGGTGGTTTCTGAACTCACATGGAATATACTCAAGGTCATACCTTGGCTCTCACAAACTTCTTCTAATTTTCATAAGTTTCACTTTGAAACTGCATATGAGCAGTTGATGGTCTGATCCACAATCAGCACCTGATCTCTTTCTGATATTTGATATCATGCTTTTTCATCATTCCCTTCCACAAATATAGTCAATTTGCCTCCTGTATGTTCCATCTGGTGACTTCCATGTCTACAGTAACCATTTATATTGGTGAAAAAATGTATTTGCAATGAAAAGTAATTGGTCTGATAAAATTCTTTCATGAGATCTCCAGAATCATTTCTGTCATCAATACTATACTTTCCTACTACTGAGCCTTCTTTTTCCAACTTTTGCATCCCAGTCACCAGTAATTATTAGTACATCCTGATTGCATGTTTAATCTATTTCAAATTGTAGACATCTGAAAAAATCTTTACTATCTTCCTTTGTTACCTTAGTGGTCTGTTTGTAAATTTAAATAACAGTCATCACTGGCTTTCCTTGTAGGCATATAGATATTATTCTATCACTGACAACATTGTACTTCAGGACAGATCTTGAGATGTCCTTTTTCATGATGAATGCAGCCCCATTTCTCTTTAATCTGTCATTGCAGACATAGTAGACCATATGATTATCTGATTCAAAATAGCCCATACCAATCCATTTTAGCTCACTGATGCCTAGGATCTTGATGTTTATGCCTTCTATTTCCCTTTTGACAATTTTCCTAGATTCATACTATGTACATTCCATATTCAAATTATTAGAGGATGTTAATGGTTGGCCTTCTCATTTTGAGTCATGCCACATCAGCAAATGAAGGTCCTTGGGGCTTTCCTCCATTCCCATCATTAAGGAACATTGTACTTTGAGGAGGCAATTTTTCCCCAGTCGTCATTTGAGTGCCTTCCATTCTGGGGGGTGCTCAGTTTCTGGCACTGTATCTGACAGTATTTCTCTGCTATTCATGGGATTTTCACTGGCTCATTGTTTTGCAGTCTTCCCCAAGGTTAGCTTGTTGAGGAAGGTTAACCTTCCTCAGGTTAGCTATGTTATTCATCCTTGTCTGTCTTAGTCTGGTATCTCAGCTGAAATCTGTCCACTATGGATGACCCTGCTGGTATCTATAATACTAGTGGCATGCTTTCACCATCACAGGAACACACCAACCCCCATACTACAAATACAGACCATATCACCATCTCTGTTTCTTCTAACAACATGCTTAGAATATGATAATGACTTGATAAAGACTAGTAAATGTAATTTAATTTTATTAAAAGGTAGAAAGTAAAGAAAAATCACATCTGTAAGTAGTAAAAGGCATGAACCATAAAAGCTTATCTATTTCACTCAAATCATTGTGTTGGTTTATTTTTCTAAACTTACAGCATTCAAATACTCAAAAGCAAGAAACCAGAGAGTGTATCCAGACACAGAAGCATTCATTGATTCTTCCCACTGGTGGTGATGAGTTGTCGACAAGGTACACTAAAATGGACTAATGGGAAAATGTAACACAAACAGGGACAATGTAAAGAGAAGCCAAATGATACTATCTGTCTATGATTAGTTTTTGATGATTAACATAATAATTAATGTTTACCTACAGTTAGGGAACAACAATGGGATTTGGCTCAGTTGGTAGAGCGCTGCGCTGCAGTCTCTGAGGTCCCGAGTTCAATTCCCAGAGCAGCAAAAATGGGAGAAGGACCTGGCAATCCACTCCCAACGCAATCCCGAAACAGTCAGGCATTGAAAACCCTATGAGGGTCGCTATGAGTCGGATACCGACTCGACGGCTCCTAACAACAACAACTACAGTTAGAGTGACCAAATGCATCAATCTTTTGGAATGCTCAAACCAAACCACCCATTACTTTAAGAACTTAATGTGAATTTAAGAGATTTCCTTACATAAAATGATGGCTACTAAAGGGCTAAGATACAACAAAATATTCATATTTTTGTTGATATTAGATAAAGACTTTGCTATTTAATTTGGCACCTGCAGCTGTAGTACTGTGGCATCTGATCCCATCAGATCTCAGAAGTTAAGGAGGATTAGGCCTGGTTGGTATTTAGAGAGGAGATCTGGGAACACCAGGTGCTGTAAGCTTGGGAGAAGGATCTGGCAGCCCACTCTCAATAAATAGCCACTGAAAACCCTATGAATAGCAGAGATGCACTAACAAGCGTTTCACCTTTTACAGGTAAGGTCACTCACTATGAGTCAGACAAGACTCAATGGCACCTAACAGCAACATTTAATTTGGCTATTTTCTTTGCAGATAAGAGAAGAAATCCAAACAATTTGGGTAAGTTGGAGAAAAAATTTAAATTTGACATATAAGTTAGCAGATTACTCATTTTGTTCCCCTTCTGAAGGACGATTAGAAAGGTACAATAATATAGGAAGAAATCAGGTAGAGGAATGGCCACAGAGAACCAGCTAAGCAGTAGTAACATGCAGACAGCAGGAGAAAAGTTGCTATCGGGAAATAGATCCAGTCTGTTCATGAGTTTAGGACAATTACTTATGTTCCAGGGCCTCAGATAAAAGGAATGAGGGAATTGAACTAGAAAATATATGAGGACTTCGCCAACTTCTCAATCACAGGAATTTCTGGGAAGGGGAGAATCCATGATTCCTAGATGGTCCATGGTTTCTGGCAGTCTAGAAAAAGAGAGGAGCTTAAAGTCATTCCTGGCTTCATTTCTTTATTCTCAACTCATTCCATTTGGAAGTCAATTAGAGTTCCCTCATAAGCAGTTTTGATTCGCAATAACAAGGGTTTCTTGTTCTTCCTAAAACATCTCACAGGGTTACTGTGCCTCCCCTGACTCTTCCACCTTTTTTTAAAAGAGAGAATCAGCCATTCTGTGGGTAGGTACCTAGATTTACTGTTTACTGTTATGCAAAATTTAAGGATTGATAGAATGATAAACCAGAAAGAAAGGAAAATTCTATGAACCAATTCCTCAAGTTCATAGCCAAGAAAATGAAAAAGAAGGACAAAGGCATTAAGGAACTAATCTAGAGCCACAATAAAGTTATAGTGGCCCTAGAAAAAAGAGCCATATTGCTTAAATTCCAAAACACTACTCTACATCACGGTAAGTTGTTTTTTTTTTGTCAGAAGCTGTATTAGAATACTCTCTATTTTCCAAATAAAGTGTTAAATAATAATGATAGTGATAATGGTAATATTTTATAAATAATGTTTTTCTTGCTCTCTTAAAAATGTTTTTCTATTCATGAATATTTCATGAATCTAATTTCTAGTCAGTCAAAAAAATTTCCCACTTATCAATTTCTCATTTTCTTCTTTCCTCTAAAGCTTATTATTCCACTCTTCATCTTCCCTGAACTACAATAGGTATCTATTAACCTACATCCCTGTGCAATATGACTCTTCTAGACATTGAGTATACCTGACATGGGATGGGGAGGGCATGTCATGTTGGCTGCCCCTTGGTGTCAGGTGCAAACTTAGAATGTAGTATTCCTTTCTGTTATGCAAAATATATTTAATCCATACTTCTGTACTTTGGATCAAAAGGGAAGCTAAAATACCATACTAGTTACTTTGCCATAGGCAAAATGGATATGAATGATTATGCATTAAGAATTGATGGAGGATTAGGACCTAGTCCTCTTATCTGTTCATCTTGTATTCATTTTTTGCACATCAGCCATTTATCAGATTTTTTTTTTTTCAGAAGAAATGCAGGTGAAAGAACAGGTCTTCCTCTGAAAAATATCACATTTAATTAGAGATAGTAGGAGGCAAAAATGTTCATTGTCAATTTCTGCTCCACAGCTTAATATGAGATACTTTGCAGGGTGCATCACTGCAGAAACAAAAAATGAACAAACTCACCACCAAACAAACAAACAAACGAACAAAGAAAAGCAAGCCAAAATCCAGACCAAATTCAAGGAGGATGCTCAGAACAAGGTGATATCTGAGCCTCTCAAAAAATGATAAGAGGTATTGAGTTAAGTCAACAGGCAGAAGGAGGGCAGAGACTATTGTACAGCATGATAAAATACAGAGATAAATGCATTGGTCATATTCACCTAATTGTAATATTTCTGTAGTAATTGGACTTTTGAATCAAGCAAGCATCCTTAGGTCCTGAAGCTTTCATTACACCAAACAAAAGCATTAGCCCTTCATGCTGAGAATATAGGAAATACTTGAAAGATATTAATTGAAGAAATGATATTCTATGATTTATATTTTAGTAAGAAGTTACTGACAACAATATAGAAAATAGATTTGGCAGAGGTTGGGATGTATAAAGAGGTGAGACAGGAAAAATGGCAACCAGATAGGAGCTTCTCAGAACACTCCAAGGAAGAAAAGATGGGGTCGAGAGTAAAGGCAGCCCCCGTAAGAACTGAAAAGTGAGATGCACCAAAAACCAATAAGGAGAGAAAAAGTGGATATTCCAGAGTACATAGAAGATAGAAGAAGGGAAACTAATCCATTAGGTAAAACACCTAATGAATACCAGAGCTTCTGTTGGAACCAGGTGACTGCCTCCCACTTAAGGAACATTTCTGCCACACCAACTTGCCTCTCTGAGCCTATGCTTTGACAAAGACAATAATTAAATTTAAGATGGATTATTTATAGCAAAACGCTATATTTAACAGAACTTTTTTTTCTCATTTTGCAAAGTAAGTAAATGCAGGTTGTTTGATTCAAGTAGAATAGGATGCTAACAACTCCCTCAATGCCTGAATTTCCTGAAGAAAAAAAATCAACTTCCATTGCTCTTGATTTAACCTTAGATCAGATATCACTTCCCTTCATCTATGAGCAAGGTGATGATAGAGTTCTTGCTTTGTATTACCATGGATTATTTTATTCTAATGCAAAGCAACACAAGGTCAATAGATATTGTTGCTAAGAGTGAGCCATATCTCAACAATTCAAGCCATTATTTCTAACCAGGGTCCAGGGGCTTGGTGAAGAGAAAAGGAGAAGAGATGTGGGACTAGAGAGCAAATTACCATTCCTGTGCAATGGTTCTTTCTTTGTCAAATGACATAGATTATGTCTGTGCCACGTCCTCATTGTAAGGAACAAGGAGATGAATGTGTGTGAAAGTTCTTTGAGAAGATGTAAAATGGAGAATTGAGAATCAGAAGTTATCATTCATTCCTTTGGTGTGAACATCCTTATAAAACTACTTTGCAGTACTTGATATATATATATATATATATATATATATATATATATATATATAAAATATATATATATACAATATATATATATATATATATATATATATATATGTGTGTGTGTGTGTGTGTGTGTGTGTGTGTATGTATGTATATATATATATATATATATATATATATATATATATATATGCCCAAACTTCTGTTTCTTAAAAAAAAAGTACATTCTATTTGGCATGTACAACATCACACTCATAGATATCAAACTGCTGTCAACTGGCCTTCCTCAAATTGCTAGTGCACGTCCCATAGAGTATTTGGTAAAAGATCTGTAAGAGAGCTGATTAGCTATATAATTCCTCACTCCCAGTGCAAGTGAGTTCCATGTAAGGACAAGTTCGGAATGCATCCCTGCCCACACGAGCCTCATCCTGGGAGGTCGAACCAAGGGCCTGACACATGCCTGCCAAGTGCTCTACCATTGATATGCTCTCCTAATCCCCCTCTTTTATTTTTTATTTTTTATCTTGAGTCAGGGTCTCTCTAAGTTCTATAGGCTGCCTCTAGCCTCAAAACTGAGACCCTCCTGCCTCTGGCTCCTGAGTAGCTGGGATTACAAGCATATGCCCCTGCTATTGGCTTCATCAACACTACTCATAGCACTGGAATTTAACACAGCATTTTTGATTTGGCTTGTTGCATTATTTTATTTTATTTTATTTTATTTTTGCAGTACTAGGGAGTTCAACCCAGGGCCTTACACATGTTATGCAAGTACTCACTAAGCTACATCCCCGTCCCATTTCTTACTTTTTATTTTGAGACAGGGTATCAGTAAATTGTGCAGGTTCCCTTTGTCCTTGAATGTGCCATCCTTGTGGCTCAGCCTCCTGAGTCACTAGTATTACAGGCACGCACTAAGATTTTTTTGAGAAGTAAAATATATAAACACATGCACACATACATATACACATATATAACATTAGTTGAAATATAAAGCATACAATATTAGATCACATACATGATATAATATATGACATGAATTTTGAGTTTTATAATATGTATTATATCTTACCATGCATAAATAAGAATTGTAATTCATTTAACCATGTTGTCCATTAATATGTACATCCATTGCCTCTTCTACTTCTGAGCTTGGTGTGTGGCTCCTAAGGCTTGTGACATCCTAAATACTTTGCCCTTTCTCACTTTCTCCATCTTTTTTTCTAAATCCCATTTATCTTGTTGATTTCCACCTAAATATCCCCTACTCAAGGTGCCTTCCTTAGAATCTGACACTTGTTAAATTCTGTCATTATATGTTCCTATTGCAGCCTAGTTTTCATATTGACAATATTAATTATACTTGTAATAACCTGTTCAAAGAGATTAATGGTCCCTTATGGAAAGAGTCAGTGATGATATTGTTCTTTTTTAGTTACATGCTATTGGTGGTGATCTATTGGCTTTTTAATTAAAACAGCAACTCCATGCAGTTCAAACTCTTACATGAGCTGGGACTTAGTAGAGCTCCTGCCTGAATCCTAAAAACCATTGTATATCTTTTGGTGTCTTCTTCAAGTATGCTTCTGCTAATGAACACCAACAAAGGAAACATTTGGAAGATTTTGTACAAACTGCATTTCTCTCCTGTATCTCATCTGTTATTGGTAGATTAAATTATTATTTTAATAAAGTTATCCATTCTGTAAACTTTCTTTATTTAAGTGATTTTATTGTTAGGTCCTGTTGAATTGATTCCAATTGATAGCAACCCTATGCCCAACAGATAAAACACTACCTAACATTGTTCCATGCTTGATAATATTGTCCGTGCTTCTCTGCTATTCATAGAGTTTTTGATGGCTGATTGTTTCAGGAGTGGGCTACAGAGTCCTCCTCCCAAGCTTACAACACCTGGTATTACCAGACGATTTCCTATCCAAGTACTAACCACTTCCCATTTTGCTTATCTTCTGAGATCTGATGGGATCAGATGCCATGGTGGTATGGTTTTAGACATTTGTGTGATACATCTATGTTAGAGAACATATTACAGAAATAAAATATAGTGAGAAATGTTTTTTATTAGAAATTTTTAATGTGATTCATTTTGACATGCTTTTCATTGTGACATTTCCATATATGCATTTTGATAAAGTGAGAAAATTTAATAGCAGTATATGCTAATACTTATGTCCAGTGGTTGCAGCTCTCCCCACTTAAATCTAATGATTTTGTAGATGTGTGAACATAACCTGGTGCTGTGATACCTCCTTTCCTCCCTCATCCCTACTCTTCATTGGAAATTTATGGAAATGATCTAGAATAGACAACCTAAATGATAAAATTTAAATTGCCCCCACTACTGAGAGAATCAGAATTGACTTATAAGTAGGCATAGCCTCAGAGAAAGATAGTGTCATGGTAATTTCCTCAGACATACAAAGGGTTTCAAGAGTATGAGTGAAAATAACCTACTTTGGTAATTATTGAAAAGAAGTTGGTGAACTACACGCTATAGGCTAGATCCAGTCCACTCCCTATTTCATAAAGATTTACTGAGACATGGTCCCTCTGATTTATTTACATATAACCTGCAGAATATATATAATTTACATATAACAGCTGCAGAAACATTACAGAAGAGTTGAGCCATTGCCATAGAGATATATTTATAAAAATTTTGCCAAATCCCGACTTAAGAAATATGTGTCCTTATGTCAAATTGCCTAGAAAGTCTTGGTCCTAATTTTGAAATATACGGTAATATGAGGGTAATGATTAAATCATGCAAACAATTGGCACCATTTTTCCCATTGCCTCCTCCAGCAAAAGTATCTTATAATCTGGCATAAAGTAGCTGAGCTACCTATAAGTGAGTTATGTTCCTTTCAAGCCTAGACATAAAAAAGAAAACACATTTTGTCAATCATGAAATGACTCATGTCAGAATGACCACAAATGACTCAAGATATAGCAGTGAATGTGCATCACTGAGACTTCATATTCCTGTCTACAGAATAAGTTGATGTAAAGATGAGAAAACATAATTCAGGGTCTGGATTTAGATGCTGAACTGAGATCATTATGCACCTTCTTGATTTCTTTGATGAGCTGTGAGGATTTGCCAGTCAGGTTGAAGGAATAATGAAATAAAAATACCTCTTTCTTCTAAGTATTATGGGTCTTGACCTGATATTAAGATGTCAATAAGATCAAGTGTGGAAAACCAGACAATAATTGTGCTTCACTCAGTTCTAATCTTATTGAACACAGATGGTTCATAGCCTTAAATGGGGCCCTGGACACTCTCTGGTCATGTCTCTGCTTCTAAATATGTTGTTGTTTGTTATTAGGTGCCCTTGAGTCAGGTCTGACTCATAATGACCCTATATAGAATGGAACGAAATGCCCCCTACCACTGTACCATGTACACAATTTTTTGTATGCTTAAGCCTATAGTTGCAGCCAATGTCCATCCACGTAGATGTGCATCTTCCTTGTTTTTTTTTTCTTACCATTGACTCATCACTCTCCCAAACATTTTGTCCTTCTCCACGGTTTGGCTCCTCCTGACAACATGTCCAAGATACACAAGATAACGTTTTGCCATCCTTGCTTCCAAGGAGCACTCTGATTACATTTCCTCTAGGATGAACTTATTGGTTCTTTTGGCAGTCAATGATATATTTAAAAGTGGTCTCCAGCAGCATAATTCAAAAGCATCAATTCTTTTCTTATTTTGGTTATTCACTGTCCAGCTTTCATAAACATATGGTGCAGCTGAAAATATCATGGCATGAGTCAGGAGCACCCTTATCTTCAATTACTTTTTAATGCTACAAAGAACCATTTTACAATAGCTTTTCCCAAAGCAATGAGCCTTTTGACTTCTTGACTGCTTCTTCTGAGGGTATTGATTATAGAAACAAGAAAAACAAAATCTTAGACAACCTAAATCTTTTCTCCATTGATCGTGTATTTGCTTACTGACCCAGTTGCAAGAATTTTTGTTTCTTTGATATAGAAATGCAATCCATCCTGAAGGCTATGCTCTTTGATTTTCATTGGTAAATATTTCAAATCTTCTTTGCTTTCACCAAAGTGTGTTACATGAATAATGTAAGTTGTTAATAAGTCTTACTCAATACCTGATGCCACATTCTTCTTCATAAAGTCCTGGTTCACAGATTATTTGCTCAGCATAGAGATTTAAGAGTTATGTTGAAGAGATACATTCCTGATGCACAGCTTTCTTAAAATTCAACCAAGGAATGTTTGCTTGTTCTTTTTCAACAACGACACCCTGGTCCATGTGCAGATTCCTTATGGTCACAGTTAAGAGTCCTGGTATTCCCATTCTTCACAATGTTATCCATAATTTGTTGTGACCTACAAATGCCTTTGCATAGTCAATAAAACATAGATGGACATCCTTGTGGAATTTTCTGCCTTTGGCCAATATCCATCTGATATCAGCAAGGATGTCTCTGGTTCCATGCCTTCTTCTAAAACTTGTATGACTTTTTGGCAGTTCCCTGTCAGTATACTGCTACAATTGTGTGTGACATTAATGACATTTGATAATTTCCCCATTTGGTTGGATCCTCTTTCTTTTAGTAGTCAAAAATGTGGATCTCTTCTAATCAGTTGACCAGGTAGTTATTCTCCAAATCTCTTGGCATAGAAAAATTAGCACCTCCAGTGTTGCATCTATTTGTTGAAACATCTCAATTGGTATTCTGTTAATTCCTGGAGTCTTGTGTTTTACCAATGCCTTCAAGGCAGTTTCCACTTCTTCCTTTAGTACCCTTGATTGTTAATGACATGCAACCTCTTGAAATGGTTGATCATCCACCATTTCCTTCTGGTATAATGGTGTAATGACTCTGTGTATTATTTTTAACTTCTTTTGTTTCCCTTGTCTTTTAGTATTTTCCCTGTAGAATCCTTCACTATTACTACTTGAGACTTGGATTTTCTCTTCATTTCCTTAAGCTTGAGAAAAACAGAGTAGTTCTTCCCTTTTGGTTTTCTATCTTCAGTTCTTTGCACATGTCACTATAGTTTCCAAGTTGAATATAGAGACAGTGACAGCTGCATCTTTCACCTACAAAATTGATTAAACATGAATTATTCACAGATGTGTCATGCCTTTGTTTTGCCTTGAATTCTGCTTATCAGTACTCTGTTTTTCTGTGGCGAATATCCCCTTCTCCTACTCTAAAAAGGCAAACAATTTTCCATTCATTGTTCACACTTTCTGTTATGTTACATCTTTGTTAGTATATCCTTTAGACATTTTTTTCTGGTGTTTCATATATACATATATATATATGTATATATATATGTACTTATATATTTATATATATATGTATATATGTGTACATATATATATATATATATATATATATATATATATATATATATATATCACATATCAGAAAAAATATATCACCGGAAAAAATCACACACACACACACACACACACACACACACACACACATATATTATATACAATATGTATTATATACACATATTATATGTATGTGTGTATAATTTACATTATGTTCTTATTAGATGCCATGTAGTCAGATCCAAATCTTAGCAACTATAGATACAACAGAACCAAAAAGGCACTATATCTGACAGTGCTTCTCTGCTATCCATATAGTTTTCAATGGCTAATTATTATAGGAATGGGATTCCAGGTCCTTCTCTCAATTTTGCATTGCTGGGGATCAAACCCAGGACCTCAGAGCATGCAGAGTAAATACCCTACAAAGTAAGCTACATCTCTCAGTCATATTCTGTGATCCTGTCCTTCTGTTTTGATTTTTTTTTTTTTAACTGCAGGGACTTTGGTATTTGTTAGGGCATATTGTATTATTATTATAACACTCTTTTTCTGTTTGGCTTTCAGATGAATATCTCCATGCTACATCTTTTCAATGGGACATGCAGAATTCACTGATTAGTATTAATTCTCTACTTGGCTAATTTTCTTAGTTATCCAAATCTAGCCTGATTCCACTTTCAATGCTCCTTACACTTAACAGTGACTATTAGATCAGCAAACCAAGTTGAAGGAAACCTTGTTTGTTTATTTATTTATTTGTTTATCTTGGGACAGTGTCTCACTAAGTTATGCAGGCTCCCTCTCATCTCTAACCTGAAATCCTCTTGTCTCTGCCTCTGAGTTGCTGGGATTACAGGCATGTGCTCTGCACCCAACTATAAACTTTTACCCATACCACTCCAAAAAGAGAATTGTTTGATTCTATCTTAGCAATTGTTTCATGTTGTTTTATTCATGCATTTTCTTTTGTTTTACTTCCTTTAAAATGCAATGTACTGCCAGCGTGGTGTTGCATGCCCTTAATCCCATCCACTCTGGAGGCTGAGGGTGGAGGATCACAAGTTTGAGACCAGAGGCAGTCTGTATAATTTAGTGAGACCCTGTCTCAAAAAATAAGAAGAATGGGCTGAGGGTGCAGCTCAATGGTACAGCACTTGCAAAGCATGCAAGCAGGAGACCCTGGGTTCAACCCTCAGTACTGAAAAAAATAAATGCAAGGGACTGTCTAGTTCTCCAGAACTAGGAAGCATCAATATAAAATAATTATTTATTGTCATGCTGAAGATAAATGGAATATCAAAAGTATTTTAAGTAATTGTACTTTATTTAAAATTGTAAGCAAAATGCCTCATTAACAGTGCAGGTAATAAAATGATTATGAAAAACCTTTACTATTTTCTAGAAATCTTTAATAAAATTATATTAGTAGCCAGAGGGAACCTTGCAGGTATAAGCACATATTTTTTTCTTATGAAAATTTCTATCTATCTGTGTCAGTTGATGTACTAGATGTTGAAGATACTAAGATAAACAAGATACTGTCTTTATCCTTAAAAAGTTCTCAGCCATGTGCTGGATGAAGTGAACTCCCCAAAACAATGCAGTGCTATAAAAGCTAAAACTCATAATAATGGGAGCAAATTCACAATCAGCCATAGAACATAAACTATTAAACTTGTTGAGGTTTTCTTTTTAGAAATTTAAATGAGCAAAACTATAAATTAACTGTTAATGAAAGAAGACTTAAAAATATAACAAAGAAATTCACCAGTTGCCTTTAGGAGAAAAAAAGAAAATCATGAACTTTGAGCAAATTAGAGAACTGTATCAAATAATCCATCTTAGTTTCTGTTGGTCACAAAAAACATAGAATTATTACCAGCAAAATAACAAAATGTCAGAACATGTTATAATAAACTTGTGAACCTGTGCCTGTTACCAGCATCTCTCACTTTAATTGGCATTTGTTTATAAGCAATGCTGTGACATTTATACTTCAATTATGTATGATAAGAATGCCAACAAATTTTCAAAACAAATGGTTGAAAAATGTAAATTCTATATTCAGAATGGAACAAAACTAATGAGCTTTATATCAAAAATCAAATCTAAATAATACCTACAAACTCAAAAGTATTGGACTCATTATTGACTCAAGCATTTAAATCTTTCAGGCTGCATAAATAACTGGGCTTTTATTAACTGGAGTACTAATTTTTGTTGATATATTTAGTTTATACCAATATGGACAATGTAGAATGGACATTTCCTGTTGGCACATACTGTATTTGGCATCAAATTTATTTTTCTAAAACAGAATACAGATTGGTTTTAAAACAAAGCTTTGGTCACAACATATGCAAAATAAAATTTTGATTCATTTCAGTGGCTATAAACATAGCAATCTGGGAATAAAATAAACAAAATTTAAATTGATAATGTTTGTATAAGCTCTTTAAGTTTAGTATAAGAGAAAGCTTACTAACATTGAAACTTTTGAAAATAATGCTTTAAGAAAGCACAGTGATTTAAGAAAAAGAAAAGAATCTAGGTGTTGTGATACACCTTTGCAAGCCCAAAGACTTGGGAGGCTGAGGATGGAGGTTCACAAGTTTGAAGCCACAGCCAGCTTGCACAATTTAGCTAGATTCTGTCTTAAAATAAAAAATACAAAAGTGGCTGCAATTCTCTCAACTCTGCCTCTAAAGTCGCTGGAATTACAGGCATGCAGCACAGTGCCTGGCTATTTGAAGATAATAATTATACCCAAGTTAACATATAAATTAATTGTAAATCCAGTGTATGTTACATTTGGATTTTTTTCAGATAGATTTCAGATAATCTTTGATAGATTAACTTATACATTTATGTAGAGAAATCAAATTCCATGAATAACTAATAAATTTAACCTTAAAAAGAAGACCAGAAGAAAAGGAAATTATTCTAGCCTATATAATAGATAAAAACAGGCTTAGGAAATAAAACCATGCAATATTGCTACACAAACAAGTATTTGAACCAAGAGAACATAGAACAATATGTGAAAATATATATAAATCAGGAAATGGTTGAAATATCAATTCATTACATGAAAAAAATTTGCATCCTGAAAATGATGGACATGAAGAATTAAATATATATGTTCACTGAAGATGCAATTATGTTAATATGAGAACATTTTTCCATGTTAGTAATGACTCGAATAAGCACAAAACATAGAGAAATAAACATGATTTTGATTAATGAAAAACATCTTTCTGTGGGGTTTAGCTCAGTTGATAGATTGCTGCTCTATGCTCTCTGAAGCCCTGGGTTCAATTCCCAGGACCACAGAAATGGGAGCAGGGCGTGGCAGTGTTCTCCCGAAATCATCTTGAAACAGTGACAACTCTATGAGGGTCACTATGAATCAAACTTGACTTGATGGCATGTGACAACAACAACATCAAATACTGTGAAAAAATAATAGCAAATAAAACATAAAAAGATATTTGCAATGTCTAAAATTTCAAGGATGTGAAGATTTAAGGAAACCATGAAGTCAACAAGAGAAATACATCAGTCTTAATGGAAATAAATGAGCTAAATACATGAATAAGGTATGTATGTTGTTGTTGTTGTGTGCCATCGAGTCATGTCCGACTCATAACAACTCTCATAGGGTTTTCAATGGCTGACTGTTTCAGGATTGCCTTGGGAGTGGATTGCCAGGTCCTTCTCCCATTTTTGTAGTGCTGGGAATTGAATTTGGGACCTCAGAGACTGCAGTGCAGCACTCTACCAACTGAGCTAAATCCCAGCCCTAAGGTACTTATAGACAACTCTATGAGGGTCACTATGAATCAGACCTGACTTGATGGCATGTGACAACAACAACATCAAATAATGTGAAAAAATAATAGCAAATAAAACATAAAAAGATATTTGCAATGTCTAAAATTTCAAGGATGTGAAGATTTAAGGAAACCATGAAGTCAACAACATCAGTCTTAATGGAAATAAATGAGCTAAATACATGAATAAGGTGCTTATAGACAAGATATATTTCATCATGAATCTAAGAGAATAAACAAAAGCTTAAAATCCTTGGTATTAAGATATGCAAATTAACATATCAATGAATTCTGATTTCATAGCTCACAAAGTGTTAAGAACCTCAACCATATGTAAAGAGGACATGATCTAGAGGAGCTATTTTGGTCAACTACCTTTCAGTATATACTTACATTGATGCACACATATCTTATTACCTGACTATTCTTCTTATAGGTACATAGCCAAAGGAAATTACTACCTGGTAAGAGAAAAGTTATTTTTTAGGCTTCCTGTTGTATTTTGAAAGTGATGGGGAGGTGGAGACATTCCTGGGAGAGTGGATTGGCAAAAGATGGTATGCACACCATCACTATGGATGAATTTGTAGCAATGAAAATAATTGAAAAATTGATCATGAAGAAGCATGAGTGGATTGTTGAAGATTATTGCTTAAGGGGAAAGAAGAGATAATGGAATAAGATCTATAAGATAATAACATTTCTATAAATTAAAAATACACATATACATGTACAAAAAGAAATTAGTCTTCTAGTAAACTATCTGGAATCACTAATATCAAATTTAAAGTTATTTTAGTGACTGCCAATACTGGTTTATGATAGAGAAATATGAATATGATATTTGGATTAAAGGGAATAAATAAATATACACATACATATATAAGTCTTGTATAGGCTAAAATATTGATGTATTCTGAACTGAGGATAATGTTTAACTAAAAGTGTTGGTGGTACAAGTCAAAAAGAGGAAAGGAAGGGAGGCAAAAGAGAAGGCCAGGAGATAAAAAGAGTCATAGAGAAAGAGACAGGGAGAGGGGAAACAAAGCAAGTTTAACAATATGTAGTACCAATAACCAATTAAAAATGTAATGAGAAAGTCCCATTGAAATGAGTAACAAAGGCCAAGAACATGGAATATCCTGTCTATAATCCCAGGTACTTGGGAGGCTAAAACAGAAGGATTGCAAATTCAAGGCTAGAAGACTTGTGTAACTTAGGGAAGTTCTGTCTCAAAAACAAATTGGCTGAGGGTGCATGTCAGTGGTACAACACTTGCAAAGCATGTCTGTGAAGTCCTGGTTTCAATCACCCAGTATTAAAGAAAAAATAAAAGAAAATTAAAAGAAAGAAAGTAAGAAATATGATGGGGGGGAGAGAGAGAGAGCGAGAGAGAGAGCAAATGAGACAGAGAAACAAAATCAACAATAAATCTTAGCATGTGCAAATATATTTGTCTTGCTAATTTTCTACTACTACACTGATTATATGTATTTTAATTCTTAAAAAAAATACGTGCAGAGACAAAAATGTAGACCCAAATAATAAACAATTAATGAAAAATGTTTTAAACTCCTATAAATAAAATACATATAGATTCATACACAATTAGAAATAATACTAAGATCTTATATACCACTTGCCTAGTTCCCAACAGTAATATATTCTTGATGGTAATATCTTATAAAACTATAGTAAGAAAACACAACCAAGATACAGTTAACACAGTAAAGATTACAAACACTGATATAGTAAAAAAAAAAAAAAAAACAGAATTCCATTGTCATAAGAATCCTTCCTTGTGAGAGATAAGAATTCCTCCAATTCTCCAATTTCATAATTTCTTGTTTCACTTCAAGTATGTAGTTCATTATATGCTATATTTTAGGTCTAAGTTATCTTCAAAGGCCATGTGTTTGAATGTCTGGTCCCCAGCTGGTTGTGATCTTTGTGGAGACTATGGAACTTTGGAGGTGAGATTCTAGTTTTGTGGAAGCAACTCCCTGGGGTAGGGCATTGTAGGATTATTACCAGTAGTCCAGGTTCTGGTTGCTTTCTGCTTCCAGATTGCAAAGATGAGAGGTTCTTTGCCATGGGCTCTGCTGCCTGCTACTATCATGGCTCCCTAACCATGATTATAGACTAAGCCTTTAACTATGAGCCTCTAATAAGTGTTTCCTCCCACAAGTTAACTTTCTTCAGTTTCTCTGCAATATACCTTCTGACTAGTACAGTAACATTCTGAGATTGGCATTTTTCACTCACATATTGCTAGAGGAAATGTAAACTGGTATACCTCTTTAGAAATCTGTTTGGCACTTGCTTAAAAATCTAAACTTGCAACCATTATACAACCCAGTCATTGCCCTTTGGGCATTTATAAAAATCTAGGTGAATGGTCAAGCACATTATAAATACTGGGCTGGGATTTGGCTCAGTGGGTAGAGCGCTGCGCTGCAGTCTCTGAGGTCCCGAGTTCAATTCCCAGTACCGCAAAAATGGGAGAAGGGCCTGGCAATCCACTCCCAAGGCAATCCTGAAACAGTCAGCCATTGAAAACCCTATGAGGGTTGCTATGAGTCGGATACCGACTCAACAGCACCTAAAAACAACAACAACAACAATAAAGACGGGCTGGGATTTAGCTCAGTTGGTAGAACGCTGCACTGCAGTCTCTGAGGTCCTAAGTTCAATTCCCAGCACCGCAAAAATGGGAGAAGGGCCTGGCAATCCACTCCCAAGGCAATCCTGAAACAGTCAGCCATTGAAAACCCTATGAGGGTTGCTATGAGTCGGATACCGACTCAACAGCACCTAACAACAACAACAACAACAATAAAGAGGAATGCATTATCAATATGTACAATAGGTCAGATAAATCTCTAGAAAAATAAACTGAGTGAAAAATGCCAAAAAAAGTAATTTGTCTTTTTATCTCTTTTTCAGTGACTTTGGCTAAGGAACATCAAAGTTGTTTATCTTTTCAAAGAACCAACTCTGTTTCATTAACTTTTGTATTGTAGTTTTAATCTGTATTTTATTAATCTCTACCTTGACCTAATTATTTCTTTTGTGTGCTAGGCATAAAGTTTGTTTGTTGCTGTCATTCTAGTTCCTTGAGGTATATAATTAAGTTATTTATTTGAGCCTTCCTTATGTTTTTAATGGAGGCACTCATGGCTACGGACTTTTCTTGTAGAACTGTCTTTCTTATGTTGATAGATTTTGTAGGTTCTGTTTTCAACATCATTTGACTGAAGGAAATTTTTAATTTCCTTTCTGATTTCTTTGATGACTCATTGATGATTCAGAAGTGTGATATTTAATCTCTACATATTTGTAATATTTTTGTAGTTTTCCTTGCTTTTGACTTCTAGTTTTATTCCATGTGATCTGGTAAATTACAGGTGATGATTTCAGGGTGGGTTTTTTTGTTTTTTGTTTTTTGTATTTGCAGAGAAAATTTTTGTGGCCTAAAACATGATATATTTTAGAAAAAGTCGTCCATGGTGCTGAGAAGAATGGTATTCTGCTTCTCTTGGATGAAATATTCTGTACACATGTGTTAGGTTCCTCTAGACTATGGTTTTGTTTAAGTCTATGGTTTCTTTGTTAATTTTTTGCTTTGATGACTGCCTTTTGAGGAGAGTGGAGTGTTGAGGTCTCCCATAGTTTTTGTGTCTGGACCTTTGTGTTCCTTTATTTCCAGTAATGTTTGTTTATGAAGTTAGGTGCTCCTATGTTTGATGCATAGATATTAACTAATGTTACATCTCCTTGGCTGATGGTTCTCCTTGGTTTATTAATAGATAGTGAACTTCTTTTTCTCTTCTCATTAGTTTGGCACTAAAGTCAAGATTTTTTAGAAATTAAACAACTAGGTGAGTATGCAACTTCACAATAAATGGAGAAAAAATTGAGGTTGTCCATGATTTTGCTTTACTTGTTTCTACAATCAACATCCGTGGAAGCAGCAGTCAAGAATCAAAAGATGCATTGCATTGGGAGAAGCTATGGCAAAAGATCTGAGTAAAGTATTGAAAAGTAAAGATGTCACATTGAAGACAATGGTATGCCTGACACATGCCATGATATTTTCAGTTAAATGGTTGTGAAAGCTGGACATTGAACAAGGGAGACAGGAGAAGAATTGATGCCTTTGAATTATTATGCTGGAGACGGTTATTGAAGATACCATGGACTGCCAAAAGAACCACCAGATCTGTCCTAGAAGAAGTACAACCAGAATGTTCCTTGGAAGCAAGGGTAGCTGGACTGCATTTTATGTACTTTGGACACGTAGTCAGAAAGGACCAGTCCCTGGAGAAGGACATCATATTTGGGAGAGTGGTATGTCAACAACAACAACAAAAAAGGAAAACCCTTCACTAGATGGATTGACACAGTGTCTGCAACAATGGGCTTAATGCTCCCCCATTGTGCCACAACCTCAGCAAATTTTAATTTTTTTTTTTTTTTT
>VMDO01022527.1:0-33330 GCA_007922755.1 Pedetes capensis | reverse complement strand
TATATATAGAATATATATATATATATATATATATATATATATATATATATATTCCTATATAATCTACCAGCAGAAAGAATAAAAACAAGTGACCACAGATGTCAGTCCTGTGAAAATTAGTATCTGAAGTGGGAAATATAAAACTTTACATCATCATAATTTGTGACATCTACACCGTTATAGTGGTGCTTGGAGAGTTAACTGAAATCAGCCAGATGTAGCGTATATTTGGGGTTAGTTCTAAAATACTCCATGTTCCCCCTTGCATTTCTCATTTCTCCAAAATAATTATACAAACTATACTGCAAAGCCCAGAAGGGAAATTCAACTTTTATGAAGAAAACATGAAAAACCTTATACAAGAAAAATATATTTAGATGTCTTTCTCTTCTACTTCCCTGGTTTCTCATCTATTTTAATTAAAACTCTCCATTAGGGGACAAGTGACTTCCTTTCCTGAGAAACATAAACAAAAATTTATCCTTTTCATAATATTTGCTAGTCTTCATTGAATTATTTCTTATAAATCCAAAAGAGCCTTTTGCAAAGCTGATTAAACTAACATGAAACAAACTGAATGATTTTAAGATGAATATTTTTCACTCCTGAAATGATTCCCTTACTATAGTATATCATGTATGTCCTTTCATTTTCATTTAGACACACATAGACACACAGACAGACAGACAGACAGACAGACAGACACACACACACACACACACACACACACAACCTATTGTTGGTGTCTCTCCAATTACCATCTTGTTGACTAGTGACCTTTCAATATTAGGAAGAACCACTTGTATGGGAGGCTGGGGTTTAGCTCATTTGGTAGAGTGTCATGCTATACTCCCTGAGGACCCGCATTTGGTCCTCAGCACCACAAAAACAGGACAAGGACGTGGCAATCCACTCCCAAAACAATCATCTGGTGAAAACACTATGACCCAAGGCTTGCTATGAGTGGGACCCTACTCAATGGCACCTAACAACAAAAATTTGTGTGGGAGCTTTGTCTTTCTTTATTCCAATCCTTTATCTTTTGTTGTATCTTCCTACATTTAAAGTGCTGGTTTTTGTTAGGTGCTTTCAACTTGAGTCCAACTCACAGTGACCCTCACAGGGTTTTCAATGGTTGACTATCTTGGGATTGTTTTGGGAATGGCCTGCTATGTCCTTCTCCCATTTTTGCAGTGCTGGGGATTGAACCTAGGGCCTCAGAGAGTACAGAGCATGTATATACCAACTGAGCTGAATCCCAGCCCCAATATGTAAAGTACATGCAGGCACATTTCATCTCCATTTTTGGGTTTTGTATAAGTCCAAAATGACATAATATTCTAAATAAAACAGCATGGTTTTAAACAAGACATGCACAGCAAGATTACTAGTAATACTAAACGACAAAACATTCAAGAAAGATCACTACTCTCATCATATCATCACTGCACAAATACAAAAATATCGGTTTATATATTTATATCTATCTATGAAGCATGTGCCTGCAGCTGTACCACTGTGGTATCCGATCCCATCAGATCTCAGAAGCTAAGCAGGGTCAGACCTGGTTAGTACTTGGACAGAAGACCACATGGGAACACCAGATGCTATAGCCTTGGGAGAAAGACCTGGCAACCCACTCCCAAAAATCAATCAGTCATTGAAAACTCTATGAATAGCAGAGAAGCACTAACAATAGTGTTTCCTCTGTTATATGTAAGGTCACTATGAGTCAGACACCGACTAGATGGCACCTAACAGCAACAGTGAAGCATGTTTCCTATACAATTACCAAAAGAAACTGTACAATATATCAGCAGTAGCAGTTTTATTTTTTCTGATAAGTCTGGAAAATTATATACAGGTAACACTTGATCTTTTCTAAGCATTTTAAAAAGCACAATCTCATTTGGTTTTTATATCAACTCTGTGAGAATGAGTCAGCATTATTCCTATTTTAGAGATGAGAAAATCCAGTGTAATAAGTCCTTGTTTAGTGTCAGAGCTGAGTAGAAAATCCTGAACTTCTTTAAGACCACATGCATTTATCTTTCTACTATTCCATAAAAATATGCCTTTTCTTTCATTTTTTAAAAAACATTTATAATGATACTCATTATGAATAAATTGTGGTTTTGAATTCTATGTAAGTGTAGGAAGAGAAAGTCTTCCATAACTCCAAAAGTCTAAATCTAGTAATATTTTTATAATTTTTATGATATATTTAAACTCTAGTTACTTACATAAGTAACTCATACAGTAGAAGTCAGAAAATTGCAGTCTACAGGCTAAATCTGATTTAGTATCTTGGTTGTTTTGGGTTTGTTTGATTTTTGTCTTTATCAGCCTGAGTAGCTACAATGATTTTTACATTTTTAAGTAGTTAAAAAAACTCAAAAGAAAAAGTCTATTTCATCACAAGTGAAAATCACATGAAATTGAAATTCAGTCTCCATAAAATTTATTGGGAACATAGCCACGCTCATTTATTTACATATTGATTTACTTTTGCTATCAATTACTTTTGCTATTGAATTACTTTTGCTATTTTGAGTAGTTAAAACAGAGATCACATGGCCCAAAGCCTAAAATGTTTATTATCTAACCCACTACAGGAAAAGTTTACACCTGCTATCCAGTTCACCCTTTTTTACTCCTACTAATTTATCTTTCTTGATCCAAAAATTGGTGAATGTCCACATTAGCATCAACCTCCACACAACATTTACAGCAGTTCTGTCCTTAGAAAGGGGGTAGAAGGTTGAGAGACCTTTTCTGAAAGTATGATCTTCTTACTAAGGATCACAGGAAATTCTACATGACAAAGTAATCACATACTAGGTAATTCAGAAGGTTCCAGAACCTAACAAACTTCATTATGTAGAAAGAACTACCGAATGGAGATACAGGAATTTTATTTCATGTTTCAACTTCTTTTATTATATTTTTGTACTTTTATTATACACTATCATTTTATTAAAAGACCCTTTTCGTGATAGCTAGCCTCAGTTTTAAAATTGTAATTTCTCAGGCACACAGATAATAAAACACTTTTTTTTATTATGTATTTCCCTTCAGGCATAAGCCACATGGGTTGGTTGGTATGTTTGTGTAGAATTGTTACTAGGGCTGGGAAGTTTAAGGAGTAGAGGGGGATGGAGAGATGACAGTTAATAGGTAGAGAGGTCCAGCTGGATAGGAAAATTAACTTCTAATGTAATATAACATAGTAAGGTTACTATGGTTGACAACAATTACTTATGTTTCAAAATAGCTAGTAGACAGTATTCTGAATATTCCAATGCAAAGCAATGATAAATGTGTGAGGTGATGGATATGCCAATATCCCTGATCTGATCATTTCACATTGTTTACATGTGTGGAAACATCTTTATACCCTATAAATATGAATAATTATTTTGTGTAAATTAAAAAGAATTTTTTTAAATAGAGAAAAATTTACTAGCTTAAACCCGGGGGCTTCTACCTAAGTCTTTGGAGTAGCAGCATTGAAACACTTTCCCAAAGTACAGCAGAGAATTTCCCAAATTCCTCTAAGACAGAATGTCTTCAGGGAAAGAAAATCTCAATTCTCTTTCCCCAAACCTATTAAAACTATGAAATAACCAGTAACTCCATAGACCACTGGGTCCAATTACCTTTGGACATGGGCCCACTATAAGTCACAGCACATAAAAAAATTGATATTTCAGCCTATAGTCTCAAACTTCTGACCCAGTCTGTTAAAGGGACCAACATACCTGTTAAAGATAGGATGGCAAGCTGCCATGTTTGCAACAGTCAGAAGTTCAGTGTCATGTAAAAGACTTTTGTCCCTGGTGCTGAGATAATGAGCTTGTTCCTTCTTGATGATTTATGGGATGCAGATGAGAAACTGGCTGATTGAGGCTTTGGAAGATGAAAGTTTTCCGCTCTTGGCAGTAGTACCAGTACCCTGGAGAACTGGGTTTAACTGTTCCACTTCCATTACTGCAGTCAGAGAAAGTGAAATAACAAATTATGCCAGGTGAATATAAATAATGCTCATTTCACTCTATTTGCTATCTACAATAAAGCTGGAAAGTGCACTGACCAGCTTTGCAAACATAAACTTTGTTATTCTGATACATACTTGCTGACACGCTCCAAGGTCTTGTTTGTGCAGTGCAAACAGCTGGTCCCTAAATTACTATGCCCTCTTTAGTCTGTCTTATATGCTTATAGTTAGGCCTCTTACATTTGCTCCCTATTAGGCATAAGCCTTTTTCTCTTACCTGCTTAATGTATCTCAATAAACAATTAAATTTTGCTAGAATGTGAAAGATTTTCCAGATATAATGATTATATACCTGAAATTAATAAATTCCATCTTGTATGACAGAGTTTGCTTCAAATATGGATTAAATAAATCCTTCTGGCCAATACTGTAAATACTAGCCACATGAGGCCACTGAAACTGGTTAACAGTCACACTAGCATATTTTAAGGCCTCACTGTCTACATATGGCCATCAGGTACCACATTGAACAGTACAGATGTAAACTATTTCCATCATTACAGAAAGCTGTGTTAGATAGTCTGCTCTATACCTTAACCCACAGAAATAAAATTATCCTTCAGTCTCACTCTTACTCTCTATGTATGCTCATAGCCCAAAGCAAAGCTTCTGACTTTAGAAGATAAAATAAAGAATAAAAGGCAACTTTTTTTTTTTTTTTTTGGAGCATCTGCCACTTGCTAGGCATGAGTTCTTGGTCCACCCAACTAATTCTACTTAATTGTCTCCTGATAGTTTAAGAAGCTCTTTATTCCAAGATTTATTGTATCTGAGGCCCCTGATCTAGAACATTTCATGGTCAGCTATTCACTATTTTTTTCTCCATTAAATAAACACTGACATCTATGATGCACAAGTAACTGTTTTTAGAAATTGCTGTCTCTTAGTGCTGCCCTTAGGAATCATATTTTCTCAAACCTTGCTCACTTTGCTTTTTGGGGGAATTTCCATAGCTCCTTCATCCGGAAATAAAATTCACTCTCTATTTTCCTGCAGTGTTCATTTAACAATTCATGATTCTCAACCTGTCTCTTCCCTGATCCCAGCCCTCAGACATTCCCATTGCCAAAATTGCAATGAAGACCCAAATATCACCACTTACTTTTCATAATACCATTGGGAAATTCACAATTTACATGTGTATATTAAAATGTAATTGCTATACATTCACTACTCTGAGAAAGTCTATCTTATTTGAACACTAAGATACATTAAAGACTGTGACATCTCAGCTTCAACCAATTTTCAGAGAGAGGCAAAATTTTATTAGAAATATGATGAATCTTTCATACAAATTCAACAGAAAACCAACTAGAAAGAGTGTGGAAGATGGTCACAAATTCACTGACAGTCCTCCC
This sequence comes from Pedetes capensis, assembly GCA_007922755.1. NCBI lineage: Eukaryota > Metazoa > Chordata > Mammalia > Rodentia > Pedetidae > Pedetes > Pedetes capensis. The sequence goes on along the minus strand of VMDO01022527.1, from coordinate 27,915 downwards.
AGCCACAGATAGAACATATTCTTTTCCTTGCATGGGGCTGGCCTGTACTTGCTTTAACCAATGGAGGTAGATGGCAGTGACATCAGAGAAGATCCAGCTTTAGCCTTCATGAGAGCTGGTAGCTTCAACATTGGCCTCTCCTGGTGGCTAGGTCACAGTGTAAGAATTCTGAGGATCTGCTAAAGAAACCACATGGGGGAGTCCTCATGTTACATGGTGTAGGGAAAAATTGGGAGGAAATTGGCAAAAACTCCCAAACTGGGAAAATGGCGTTTGAATATCTGGTTTGTAAGTTAGAAATCTAGAGAAAATGAAAGTAACTTGGCTGCACACTTGTACAAAACCCTTCCTGATTGGACAACTGGACTGAAAGCTGATTGGCTCAGGCCATTCCATGGGCGAACTACGTAAAGAGCTGCGCTGTGGCAGCTCGACCTTTTTGGCACGGCCTTTACTTTGCACCCTTTCTGTGCCTTCTCGCCTGTTCCTGCCCAGTCCACCGATGAGGAAGCACCTCTCCCGCTGCTCTCCCCCGGACTTTGGTGAGGAAAGAATGCTCTCCCGTCACAATCCTCAACAAGGAAAAGAACCTGCTCTCTGTCTGACCACCGATGAGGCAACAGCTGTCTCCTCCTGATCACCGAGATGACCAACACAGGTGCTTGCCCCTGGAAGGCAAAAGCGCCTGAGGCTTTTCCTTTCTCCCGTCTCCGCCAGGGTCCCGAGGGTTGCAGGAGTCTGCGCCCCTCACCCGAGGGTCCCGAGTGAATTGTGTTTAGTATCTGTGTGCACGGCGGCGCAGCCCATCCAAACCTCCAGGCCGGACCGGGAGGCACGTGCCCCACATACAGTTGGGGCCCTAATGTGGGGCCCAACATAGTTGGTGCCTGAACAGGGACCCGACATAGTTGGTGCCCGAACAGGGACCCAACACATGGAGACTGAGCCCTGCCTTCCAGATATCCCACCCTAATGCCAGGTATGTAAAGTAAGGCCATCTAAGATCCTCCAGACCAGTCTAGCCATGAGTTGTGTATTACCCAGTGACTGAACCTGTGCTGTGTGGAGCAGAAGTATAGCTCAGCCAATTCTTGCCAAATTCCTGTACCATAAAATCATGATATAATGAAATAGGGTTACTTAAGCCATTAAGTGGGGCTGGGATTTAGCTCAATTAGTAGAGCATTGTACTGCAGTCTCTGAGGGCCTGAGTTCAATTCCCAGCACCACAAAAATGGGAGAAGGGCCTGGCAATCCATTCCCAAGGCAATCCCGAAATAGTCAGCCATTGAAATCCCTATGAGGGTCACTATGAGTCAGATACTGACTCGACGGCACCTAACAACAACAACAAGCCATTAAGTATTGGAATGTTTTGTTATGCAGCAGTAGGTAACTAGCTTAGGGCAACAGACTAGCTAGCAAGGGTGGCATCTTCATTTGGACATGCTTCATGATGGTCCTCTAATGGAATCATCGAAAGATGGGAAATAGCATTTTTATGGAGAAAATGAATTATAAATCATATGATGTTACTGGAAAGAACCAAATGATAAAAGTGAGGAAAGAGAAAGAAAGCCCCACTGGTTCCCGCAGATGCTCTTTCCCAGTACGTTACCAGAATACTACCCAAATTTTACAAAATGGCTACTTATGGATATTCTGAAGTAACTTGCTTATCTCCCCTGGGAGGCTGTAAGTTTTCTAAGTCAGGAAACTCTTGTCTAGATGTGTCCCCAGCATCTAGAGAAAATATTATAAATGAATAGTGGCAGAATTCAGTTTCTAATCCAGCCCCACTACTCCCTGGTGATGTAGCCTTGGGCAAGTTAACCTCCAGGTACCCCCAATTTGTCATCTATAAAAGGAGGCTGGTACCTATTTCATTGGGTACTAAGAATTGAGTGACAAGATACTGTGTTTGATAAATGCATAAAAATATCTACTACTTGATAATCTTTCCCAAGGCTGGCCCTACTGGACTTATAAGACCCAACAAAAATACCCACTCAAACACTAAAGATTAATTACAACACTTATAGAGGCTTTTGCCATTGAAAACCCTATGAGGGTCACTATGAATCAGATACTGACTCAACGTCACCTAACAACAACAACAGCATAGAGACTTTACCTGCAGCAAAGCAGTACCCTTGGTACCCAATCCTGTCAGATCTCAGAAGCTAAGCAGGGTCAGGCCTGGTTAGTACTTGGATGGGAGACTGCCTGGGAATACTGGGTGTTGCAGGCTTGGGGAGGGACCTGGAAGCCCACTCTCAAAACAATCAGCCATTGAAAACCATATGAATAGGAGAGAAGCAATGACAGTAGTGTTTGATCTGTTGTACATAGGGTGTCTATGAGTTGGCCACCAATGTGATGATACCTAACAACAACAAGTAGAGACTTCAGAGATCAGACAAGGCAAAGGCCTCCAAGACAGGTTTTCTAGGAAAGCACATTGTGGTACTTGTTGGAGATCTCCAATCCAGTTCTCTTTCAGCTATCTCCATCTTATAATAGGAGATGATTTGTTGTAGCCTCAATCTGTTATTGCACTTAGGGCCATTGTAGAAGAGATGAGAGGAAGGACCTTTTAATCCTCATGTACTATCTCAGCTTCAAAAAGTGATCCCAGTCCTGGTCTCTACTAGCCCATGATCCAGTTTCCAAATGGCATGGACACTGTAGACATGGTTCAGTAACCAGGAGATGTGACAGTAGTAAAAAAAAAAAAAAAAAAAAAAAGTAGGAGAAATGAGTCCCTGTGCCTTCACTGACATGATTCTGCTGTACTGGCAGTGGTCTTTGGTGGGCAGAGTCAGGGACAAAACTGCTGCAACCTTGAGGTCTTTTCAGGGGACTCAATAACTGAGGTTAAACAGGACCTGTAGAGAGAAGCTCTCAATGTCTCCAAGGTGAGCATTTTCTACAGAGTGTCAAGCAAGATCAGCAAACGGTAATTTCAAGGAGGAGAAGGAAGACCAGAGGAGGCAGCAGAGAGCACAGTGACTGAGGTCACAGGCTCTGCAATCTATATGTCTAGGTTAGGTTGGTATCTCAATACCAGAAACTTTTTTTTTCTGATTTTTATTTTTTCCCCCAGCTATGCTTTATTTGCATAAACAGTACAGGAAGTCACCAGATGGCAACCCTGCTGTCCTCTCATTGACAGAGCCTTTACTACAGAGGCTCCATGAGGCCTGAATACCTTCAGGGGTCAGAGCCAGAGCCAGAGCCAGAGCTGGAGCTGCAGCCTGCTTGGCCTTAGCCAGCAAGGTTGAGGTCTTTGGCAATGTGGGCATGCAGACACTTCCTGGGCTTGGAGCGGGTGATGTATGCAAGTCAATTGAGTTTGCAATTGAAACCTTTAGTGAACCTGGGCTTAACCTCCTTTGGGCTTTACAAGGGCCTCAATAGCCCAATGCAAGCACTCATGGCCTTGGCATTGTTTGCCTGCATCTTCTCACACCCTTCTTGTACTTCTTGGGAAAAATGCATGTTCCAGGAACTTGGAGTCTACCCCTTTATTAGATTCAACATTTATGATCAGAATTTCTTGAAGCCATTTCTGTGCTGTTATCAGGACTAATTGTGTGTGGTGTGGTTCTTAGACTTAGTCATGTCTACCTCTTAATCTACAGATGCAGAGAAGCATCTGGTGCTGGAAGAGAATTCTATTACCTTCTTGAACAAACTGGATAACCTATCTAACCTACTTCCCCATCTAAAAAGAAGACAAAAAATAACATATGCCTCCTAAGAGTTTGAGAATGTACTTAGGGACATCTATCTCATGATTACCCCATTTAATTACCTTTTGCCCTTATCTACTTTTTTTTCCATTGTATTTGCTTCCTTTTAACATTTAAAAATGTGTGTAGGTAGGGGTGACTATGTGTTTATATGGTTATGTATTTATAAAGAATTATTGTTGTTGTTAGGTGCTGTCAAGTCACGTGTGACTCATAGCGACCCTCATAGGGTTTTCAATGGCTGATTGTCTCAGAATTGCCTATGGAGTGGATGTCCTTCTCTCCTGAAACAGGTCAGAAGACCATCATGCCTTCATAATATCTAAAGGAAAAGAGCACCCTTATCTCCAAAGACCAGTGATGCTATGAAGAACCTGAGTGAACAGACTTTGCTAAGCCTTCCCCAGTTTACAACCCTGAGCTCATTTCCTTTGCCCTTTCACACTTTTCCACAGCTGTCCATACTTCATATTTGCAGTGCTAGGAATCAAACCCGGGACCTCAGAGACTGCAGAGCAGTGCTCAACTGGCTGAGCTAAATCTCATATGTACAGTTTATTCTCCATTGTTTCTCTTCCTCTGCTAGAATGCAAGATTCAGGAGGGCAGGTATATTTATCTGTTTCATCTTTTTAATGATCCGTAAGTACTTGGCTCTATAATTAACACCGAGGGAAGCAGCAGTCAAGAAATCAAGACACATTGCTCTAGGAAAAGCTGTGGCAAAAGATCTCTTTAGAGTATTGAGAAGCAAAGATGTCACATTGAAGACGAAGGTGCATCTGACTCATGCCATGGTATTTTCAGTCGCATCATATGGTTGTGAAAGCTGGACATTGAACAAGAGAGACAGAAAAAGAATTAATGCTTTTGAATTGTGGTGCTGGAGACGTCTACTGAATATACCATGGACTGCCAAAAGAACCAACAAATCTGTCCTAGAAGAAGTGCAACCAGAGTGCTCCTTGGAAGCAAGAATGGCCAGACTGTGTCTTATATATTTACGGCATGTAGTCAGGAGAGATCAATCCCTGGAGAAGGACATCATGTTTGGGAGAGTGGCAGGTCAACGCAAAAGAGGAAAACCCTCCACCAGATGAATTGACACAGTGTCTACAACAATGGGCTTAAACATAAATAAGATGGTTTGCCTGGCACAGAATTGGCAAGTGTTTCGATCTGCTGTACATAGGGTTGCTATGAGTCGGACTTGACTCGATGGCACCTAACAACAACAACAAGTACTTGGAAGGGTGCCAAATGAATGGCTGGTACTCAGTGAATATTTTATGAATGAATGAATAAATGGAGGTAAGTCACCTGACTTATAGTAAACACTCAATTGACGCTGTTGTCATTTGCTAACTCCTGCTGCTTAAATCTTGCCTGGATTATATGCCCAGAAGTTCCATGTTCTGTAAAGGTGATTTCACTCTTTTTGCTCAGCATTTATCCCATTATGTCTCATATTATAACTTTAGTGTTTATGTATCTTATTTCTCCTACTAGAATAAAAGTGTAGCAATTGGATTATTAGGTTCAGTGATTAAAAACCAGGCCAAAATGTGTATTGGTTAAGAGAATTGGCTTTTGAATCAGACCTTAATTTGAATATCCAGTTATGCCATTTGCCATGTACCCTTGGGCAAGTTACTGTCACTAAGCTTAATTTTCCTCATCAGCTTAGCGAGTATAGTAATTGTTCTGTCCCCATAAAAATGTTTTAAGGATTAAATGAGATACTGCTTTTAAAGTGCTCAGCACAGTGCCTAACACACAATAAACAGAGTGAACATCAGCTTTAGTGATTCATTGTTGCCTTCCTCTTGGCATTTTGCATGGTGTCTTGCATAAAGCATCCTGCAGGCCAAGCAATCACTAAACTAACACATCTCACATTTAACCTAAAATATCCCTAGGCTTCACAGTTCTCTTAATGTTCTCTGCCCTGCTTGCCCTCAGTCCTTATACTCCTGGCCAGCTGAGTTTCAATTTCCCCTGTGGACTGACCACATCACCTCTTACATTGTCCTGCTCCCAACAGTGAGCCAAAGCTGCCATTCTTCCAGCAGTCTGGCGGGGCTGCAGATGGCTTTTCCGACTGATTCTCTGTCAGAGATCAGGTCAAACCACAAAGGGAGAGATTAGATGCCAAGGACTTACTGCATTTTAATGCATGGTTCCTGGCCCATGTTTATGCTAAGGGACAATAATTACAACAATACAACTTTGCATAACAAATGGATCTGTCAAACTAGGCCTTGCAAAATGACTTGCATAAATTCAAGCTTAACTTGTGATCTTCCAACACACAGAGCTGGTGTACACATACTGGCCTATCACACTTATTTGTTGAAATTGAAAGGAAAGGCAAGCATTCATTCACTCATTCATTTATTCATCGATTTGTTTAACAATCATTCCTTGAGTGCTAAGCTAAGACTATTAAATAAGACATAGATTGCACTTTGAAGAAACTTTCAGTATAGGGGTAGAGATCACAGAAAAGTCAATGTTATGTGGAGAACAATCTGACCTCCAAATCTTTAGATTCATTCCAGAAAGCTGAACTGAGAACCAAGACAAGAATTTGGAAAATTGGAAGAAATATAGAATTTTATATGCTTCTTTCAGTCATCTAGGTAATCCCTCATTTTCAGTTCTCTCTGCCAGGACAAATTTGAAGATTTGCCAGTGTGTAAGAGAGACATGTTCCACTGTTGCTCTCCTCAATGGATGGTGCCTAGTTGGTTTTGTCTATTTCTACCTTAGACAGTATATTAATTTTCCACTGCTGCTATAATAAAGTACTATGATTTTAAAATAAAACAAGTACAGTTCTAGAACCTTGAAGTCTAAAATGGGTCTCACTGGGCTGAAATCAAGCTATGGGCAGGGCTTCCTTCCTTTTTGGAACCTCCTGGGCAGAATCTGCTTTCTTGCCTTTCCCAGTTTCTAAGAGTTGTCCAAATTCTTTGACCCTTTGCCCCCTTCCATCATCAAAGCTGTTAATGGCAAGTTGAGTCTTTCTCACATCCCATCACTATAGTGCTAATTCTCTACCTCCCTCTTCTGCATTTAAAGCACACTTGTAATTATACTCGACCCACCTAGATAATCTGAGAAACTCTCCCATATGTCAAGATCAGCCAATCAGCAAGCTTAATTCTCCTCTGCCATGTAAGGTAATATATTCAAAGTTTCTGAGGATTCAGATGTGAACATCTTTGGGGGACTATTATTCTGTTTATCACAAATAGGGAGGCTTATCTTTCACAGTTTTTACTCTAAATGTTCAGGGTAAAGGGAAAGAAATACTTCTGAGTCCCCCAGACTACTAAACACAGGTAGTATTCCATATGCTAGGCTGAACCAAGTCTCAAAATTCAAGTTTCAAAATTCAAGAACTAAGTATCAAAATTCAAGATTCAGAACATATCAAGCATCTTGTTATCTACTATTGATGTACAATTCTCCTTAGGGAGCCACAAGGAAGATAGATAGGATTCCCATTCACACAGATCTCTGGAGGTGGTTCCAAGTTCACATCTTTCCATTTCAAGTGACTGTTCTTCCCTATATCTCTACATTTCTGCCCTCACCTATTTTGTACCTGGCTCAGAGGTGAGAAACCTCTGGAAATTTGAAGAAACTTTTGTCATTTCTAATGAAGTTGTCATCTTTTGAAATGGTTGCTTGTAGGGAAAAATTGGGAGGAAATTGGCAAAAACTCCCAAATTGGGAAAATGGCGTTTGAATATCTGGTTTGTAAGTTAGAAATCTAGGGAAAATGAAAGTAACTTGGTTGCACGTTTGTACAAAACCCTTCCTGATTTGGACAACTGGACTGAAAGGTGATTGGCTCAGGCCATTCCATGGGTGAACTATATAAAGAGCTGCCCTGCAGCAGCTCGATCCTTTTTGGCACCCCTTTTGGCACCACCTTTTTAGGCTTTTTGGTACCCCTTTCTGCGCCTTCTCGCCCGTTCCTGCCTGGACCACCGATAAGAAAAAGCCTCTCCCGCTGCTCTCCCTCAGACCTTTGGTGAGGAAATAATGCTCTCCCGTTGCAATCCTCAACAAGGAAAGGAACCTGCTCTCCGTCTGATCACCAACGAAGCAACAGACGTCTCCTCGTGATCACTGAGATGACCAACACAGGTGTTTGCTCCTGGAAGGCAAAAGCGCCTGAGGATTTTCCTTTCTCCCGTCTCCTCTAGGGTCCCAAGGGCCGCAGGAGTCTGCGCCCCTCACCCAAGGGTCCCAAGTGAACTGTGTTTAGTATCTGTGTATGTGGCGGCGCCACCCATCGGAACTTCCAGGCCGGACCGGGAGGCGTGCACCCCACATAGAGTTGGCGCCTGAAGGTGGGACCCAACAGTTGCTCAATCCAAACACCTTGGAATCATTATTGATTCTTCTTTTCCAAGCACCTCAAGTGCAATCTTCTGGTAATTCTTGACTCTATTTATAAATGAGACACCAAGTCAAAGTACTTGTTGCCCCCACAACTCCTACCCACCTTCAATCCTCACGATCTTATGCCACTCCCATTGTGACAGCCACCTTCACTAGCTGTTCTGCTTCTCTCACCTCCCGGGATGTTCTCAACTCTGAAGCTAAAGTGATATATTTAAAACCAAAAGCAGATTATGACACTCTTCTTCCCAAATGCTTCTTCTATGGCTTTCCATCACACTTAAGATAAAATTCATAGTCCACACCATGGCTCATAAGACCCTCACAGTCTGGTCTGAACAAACTCCTCATCCCCATCCCCAGACATTCACTCCTGTTTGTTCCTGATTTAGGGCATTTAACACATGCTAATCCCCAATCCACACAGCCTTTTCTCCAGATCTCTCCATGCCCAGCTTCTTTTCATTATTCAAAATGCAATTTAAGTGAATGCATGGAAGATAAAATAGCAGATGTCCAGTTAAATTTGAATTTCACATTAAAAGTGAACAATTTTTATATAAGTACGTCCTGTGAATATATAAAATAGGCATCCTGTGTTTTTGTTTGCTAATTCTGCCAAACCTATGTAAATGACATTCATTCAATGAAGTACCTAACTTTTCTCACTTTCTTCACTTTCTATCATTTTAACTTGATTTTATCATAAATATTATGTTGTTGTTAGGTGTCATCAAATCAGGGTTCAACTCATAGCAACCCTACATACAACAACAACAGGCAAAACACTATTGTCAGTGCTTCTCTGCTATTCATAGAGTTTTCAATGGTGGACTGAGTTGTGGGAGTGGGTTGCTGGGTCCTTCTCCCAAGCCTACAGTACCTGTTGTTCCCAGGCAGTCTCCCATCTGAGTTCTAACCAGGCCCAACCCTGCTGAGCTTCCAAGATCTGACAGGATCGGATGCCACAGTGCTATGGCTACAGACATTAATATTATAGCACTTATATTAATCAGTTATCAATTTCTTTTTATTATGTATCCACCCAAGCAGAATGTAAGCACTGTGAGATGGGGACTTTGTTTTAATCACACTGTAGCTCTTAAGCTACTATTATGACGATATTTGTTGAAGAAATAAATGAACAATAAAGTCTCTGATCTCTCCTCTGATTATACATTAACTCCCTTCCTCTCCTTAAAGCAGTGTACAGCTGTCCAGACTGTGAGGAAGTCACCAGGAATTTGGTTATCACAGAGGGCAGTTTAAAAAGGGAAAAGCCCCAATCAGTATTTCAAAACATGTTTTCATTGCATGTGTTTACGCACATTAGCACTGATGAAACAATGGAGGGGTATTAGGGAATGTCAGTCCCTTTGCCCCAGGATAACACTGTGAATGGCATTTTCTTTCCTGTCCGAGAGGGATGAGGAGCAGCTGGCATGAGATGCGTGGGGGAACCATTTGCATTTTACTATCTGGGCACTTAAGGAAGGGATGGAGTCACTTTCCAAATTCTACTTCCCAATAATTTAAATGCATACATTTAAATCAAATCCTTCTTCCGGGCTGGATGACAATTACCATATCTGACATTTGCTAGTCCTCAGCAATGTCTGGGACTTGTGAATAATTTAGGACTGCTGGATTTTTTGCTAATCAAAGCAACAGAACAGAAGGGAGGTCTGGACTTGTGGCATCAGCAGCTCCCCTCTGAAAAATGACAGTATTAAAATAAGGGAAATGATGAGAAGCACATTTAGCAGAAGTACTACCCCACAGCATTGTGCAATATGCTCATTCTTTGAATATAACCTCCTTCTGATACTTACATCACAAAAGCTACAAATGCCGACTTGATGTATAGTTGACGAGAATGAAGAAATTCACCAGTCTCGCATCCTGGATTTTATGGAAAAGTCTTTGCTATATATAGGTTACCCTTCATCCCACAAAGCAAAGCCACATACCACGGTATTTGATTTTGAAAATATGGTCACTGTTCAATTATCAAAAATGCATCAAGTACTTACTATGTGTTAAATATTCTAGACATAAGGAATAATATTTTTTTAAAAAATTATAGCCCAGAGTACACAAAAGTTACTGAAACAGATAGTCATTATCCATATATGTAAAATTAAGCTTATGGGTACTCAGTACAAGTATTAATTATATGTAAAGTTAAATATATTATAAATTTATTAAATATTTAAATATGTATACAAAACTAATATATATATAATATATATAACCAATATTATATATATACATATATATATATATATGACTATTAGTAGAGTTTCTAGACCACAGGCCTAACTCTAGAGGTCCCAACAGACCAGATTTGGCCAAGCACTGCCTCAAGAGTCCAATCAGAGAGAAAGTAGTGATGAAACAAAAAAGGAATTTATTATTCACTATATCCACACTAAGAAGAAACAGGAGGGTGAGCATCTTAAGTGCTGCATTCAGAGTACTAACGAGAACTTCAGTTTTATTTAGAGGAAGGACAAAAGTGGAGGTAAGAAGTATGCATAGTCAAGCCAAACTGTGGACTGGATGCTCATTATGTCTGGGCTGGTCAGTAAGGTCCTGCTGGCTTCAAGAAAAACTTTATTTCTTGAGAGGGCAATGTGGTTCCACCACAAGGTAAATTGCTCCCCTTTGGAGGCCAGACTCTGATTCTCATCATGGGGTAACTGCTCCTGATTGGGGGCAGCTTTGATTCCCATCATAGGGTGATCTGTAAGTCTTACTATTTCTGGAATCCTGAAAATATCTTAGAATTCCTGGTATTTTCATGTCCTTGGCCTTGAGGAGGACAAGAGAGGTTAGGCAAATTTAGGGCTAATCAACTCTGTGTTACCAGTTTGGAAACAGACAGTCTTGAAATGATGACTTTTCTGTGTGCAGAGTAGAACAGGAATTTGACCCAAAGTTGAAGGTAGCACAGGAGACAGCTGCAGATCTAAGTATAGAGTGAATGCTTTTAGCAAAAGTAGGCTTTAAGTACCTGCTGCAAAACAAGTATATGTAAAATTATCCATTGCAGTGAGTGCTTTGAAGGAATTTTTAAAAAATGAGATGAGAACTGAATACAGAGAAAACTGGTTTGTGTTAGTAAGAGAGAAGAGAGTTGGTTTGAGGGAAGCTCTATTTGAGGAAATAACATGAAAGAAGAGATTTGAAGAATGAGTAAAAATGGATCAGGTAAGGACTAGACATATGAGTCTTCAGACTGATGGGCTTCAAGATATGTTACTCCAAAGTATGGCACCTTTGGCACACTGAATATTTTAAACTGAGTTTGCAAAACAGCAGGAAGGACCCCCTCTTATCTCCCCCATCTATACCCCGTCTCTCCTGAAACAAGTCAGAAGACCATCATGCCTTCCTAATATCTAAAGGAAAAGAACACCCTTATCTCCAAAGGCCAGTGATGCTATGAAGAACTTGAGTGAACAGACTTTGCTAAGCCTTCCCCAGTTTACAACCCTGAACTCACTTCCATTGCCCTTTCACACTTTTCCACAGCTGTCCATACTTCATCAAACTTAGCTCAAAAATTCTCAGCTTAAAAATTTCTCTGGGTCTTCATTTCCTTATGAAGGCTTTTGTATTATGAAAAATTGATATTATATATTTTTATGCTTTTTCTCTTGTTAATCTGTCTTTCCGTACAGGGGCTCCAGATAAGAACTTACAATGATCAAAGGAAAGGGTGTTTTTCTCCTCTACAAAACTACCTTACATGAAAGCTCAGTGACAGGGATGGGTTTGCAGAAATTGAGGAGCAAAATGGACCCCTATTTGGCAGGAACCTCAGGAGTGAGGGCTATAGTGGCAAGAGGGCCTAGAGAAGGACAGAGGTCAGATAGAAGCAAAGCAGTAAGGAATTTATTGGCCTCTAGAAACAGGATTTCATTCTCAGTACAAGAGGAAACCACCTAACTAGTCTTAAGCAGGTGAGTGATAGTATTTGACCAGCATTTCAAACAGACCACCCACTATTCTTGGAAAACTAGCTGGTGCACCCAGGTGTAGTGGTGCTCACCTGTAATCTATGCAATTCAGGAGGCAGAGACAGGAGGAATGCAACTTCGAGACCAGAGGCAGACTGGGTAACTTATCAAGACTCTGTCTCAAAATAAAAGGAAAAAATAAAAAAAAAAAATAGGTTGGAGGTGCAGATCAATGGTAAAGAACTTGCAAAGCATGTGTGAGGCCCTGGGTTCAATTTGCCAGTACCATAAAAATAGAAGGAAAAAAGGAAAAAAAAAAGGAGGAAAGAAAGAAAAAGAAAAGAAAAAAAGAAAACTCAAGGCTTAGGCAATTTTCACCACCATCCTCTCTAAGTTGAGCTTCAGTAAATTTCCTAATCAGGAAATTAACAAAACTCATCATTGTTTCCTTCAACACTTTGTGCAATTTGGAAATTTTCTGGACTGTGGTGAGACTGTATTTCACTGAGAAATTTCTCTGTCTTTAACCTCCATCTGCATAATAAAGCCCATGTTGGTTGCTTAGCATAATGGGAAGAAGTTCAGAATACCATCTACCTTTGGGATGTTCAACAAAATGCAGGCAGGCACCACTCAGAATCCTAGGGCTCAGCTGAAGGGGGAATTCACCCTCCCTTGCTTCTTCCCACTGTGTGGAGGGCAGCCAGCCAGGGACACAGGTGTGCAGCTCATTAAAAACAGAATTAAGCCCAACGGGATAGATAACAGGCACATGAAGAATGCTCGGCAAAGTGAAGGCATTCTCCTCCTCCTTTGACCTTGGGAGGGAAGTCAGGAGGAAAAGGCTGCCTCCCTAATTTACCTGTTCTCCACTCGGCTAGCAACCCAGAGAGAAGAGCCACAAAATTGTTTTACCTCTAGATCTGCAGCAGGAAGCCCTGCAATATAATTGTTTTCACTAATATATTAAAGGGAATGTCTGCTAAGAATATAAGGTGTATAAAAAACTACGCTGAGTAATGGGGGAGCTAAGGAAATTAGCAATGAAGGGGATCAGATAAGTCACCCCAGAATGTTCCACCTTGGTGTAAGGGTTATTTAGAACTGGAGACAATTAACAAACAGCAAAGACAGACAGAGCTCTCCACCCTATGCCCTTTCCATTCTGCCTAGAATCAGGATATAAATTTCCTTTTGTTCAAGTATTTCCCTGTCCCAAACCAAGAAGAGAGTGGTTTTTATCTGTATAATAAACCTAAGTAAACCACCATTATTTACCACAGATTTCCTCCTATAATTTACTGTCCTGTTGTTGTTAGGTGCCATCAAGTCAAGTCTGACTCACAGAGACCCTATGTACAGCAGATCAAAACACTTGCCAATTCTGTGCCAGGCAAACGATCTTATTTATGTTTAAGCCCATTGTTGAAGACACTGTGTCAATCCATCTGGTGGAGGGTTTTCCTCTTTTACATTGACCTGCCACTCTCCAAACATGATGTCCTTCTCCAGGGATTGATCTCTCCTGACTACATGTCTGAAATATGTAAGATGCAGTTTGGCCATTCTTGCTTCCAAGGAGTACTCTGGTTGCACTTCTTCTAGGACAAATTTGTTGGTTCTTTTGGCAGTCCATGGTATACTCAACAGACGTCTCCAGCACCACAATTCAAAAGCATCAATTCTTTTTCTGTCTCTCTTGTTCAATGTCCAGCTTTCACAACCATATGATGCGACTGAAAATACCATGGTATGAGTCAGATGCACCTTTGTCTTCAATGTGACATCTTTGCTTCTCAATACTCTAAAGAGATCTTTTGCCACAGCTTTTCCTAGAGCAATGCGTCTTTTGATTTCTTGACTGCTGCTTCCACGGGTGTTGATTATAGAGCCAAGCAAAGCAAAACCTTGGACAACCTCAATCTTTTCTCCATTTATTGTGAAGTTGCGTGCTAACCCAGTCGTAAGGATTTTTGTTTTGTTGATGTTTAGTCGTAACCCATATTGAAGGCTATGATCTTTGATCTTCATCTGTAAATGTTTTAAATCCTCTTCACTTTCAGCAAGCAGAGTTGTGTCATCTGCATAATGCAGGTTGTTAATGAGTCTTCCTCCAATCTTGATGCTGCGTTCTTCCTCATAAAGTCCAGCTTCTCGGATTATTTGCTCAGCGTATAAACTGAAGAGATAGGGTGAAAGTATACAGCTCTGACACACAGCTTTCTCAACTTTAAACCACGCAGTATTTCCTTGTTCTATTCGAACAACTGCCTCCTGGTTCATGTACAGATTTCTCATGAGCACAATTAGGTGTTCTGGTATTCCCATTTTCCAAAGTGTTATCCATAATTTGTTATGATCCACACAATCAAATGCTTTTGCATAGTCAATAAAACATAGATAGACCTCTTTCTGATATTCTCTGCTTTCAGCTAATATCCACCTGACATCAGCAATGATGTCCCTAGTTCCCTGCCCTCTTCTGAATCCCGCTGATTTTCCGGTAATTCCCTGTCTACATACTGCTGCAGTCGCTTCTGAATGATCTTTAGTAGAATTTTGCTGGTGCGATATTAATGACATTGTCCAATAGTTTGCACATTCAGTTGTGTCCCCATTTTTAGGAATAGGCACAAATATGGATCTCCATATCTTCCAGTCATCTGATCCCGTCAGATCTTGGAAGCTATGCAGGGTCGGGCTTGGTTAGTACCTGGATGGGAGACCGCCAGGGAATACCAGAAGCTGTAGGCTTGGGAGAAGGACCTGGCAACCCCCTCCCAAAAATCAATCTGCCATTGAAAACCCTATGAACAGCAGAGAAGCACGGACAATAGTGTTTCCCCTGTTGAACAGAGGGTCACTATGAGTTAGATACTGACTCTACGGCACCTAACAACAACAACAACAACATGTCTTCCAGTCAGTTGGCCAAGTAGCTGTTTTCCAAATCTGTTGGCATAAATGTGTTAACACCTCCAGTGCTGCATCTGTTTGTTGAAACATCTCTATTGGTATCCCATCAATTCCTGGAGCCCTGCGTTTCACCAGTTCTTTCAAGGCAGCTTCCACTTTATCCTTCAACACCATTTGTTCCTCTTCCTATGCAACCTCTTGGAATGGTTGGTCTTCTACCAATTCTTTCTTGTACAATGACTCTGTGTATTCTTCCCATCTTCTTTTGATGCTTCCTGCATCATTTAATATTTTCCCTGTAGAATCTTTCACTACTGCCACTTGAGGCTTGAATTTTTTCTTCACTTCCTTAAGCTTGAGAAACACAGCGTGTTCTTCCCTTTTTGGTTTTCTGCTTCCAGCTCCTTGCACATGTCATTATAATATTTGTTTTGGTCTTCTTGAGCTGCCTTCTGAAATCTTCTGTTTAGTTCCTTAACTTCATCATGTCTTCCTTTTGCTTTAGCTGCTCTACATACCAGGGCCAGGGCCAGTGTCTCTTTTGACATGTAATTTGGTCTTTTCTTTTTTTCTTGTCTTTTTAAGAACTTTTTGCTTCCTTCTTGAATGATATCTTTTATGTCATGCCACAACTCTTCTGGTCTCCTATCATTTGTGTCTAATGCATTAAAACTATTTTTCAGGAGGTCTCTGAACTCAGATGGGATATACTCAAGGTCATACCATAGCTCTCATATACTTCTTCTAATTTTCTTCAGCTTCAGTTTGAACTTGCATATGAGAAGTTGATGGTCTGATCCACAGTCAGCACCTGGTCTTGTTTTGACATTTTGCATAGAGCTTTTCCATCACCTCTTTTCACATATATAGTTAATTTGATTCCTGTATGTTCCATCTGGTGAAGTCCATGTGTATAGTCTCCATTTATGATGTTGAAAAAATGTATTTGCAATGAAAAGGTCATTGGTCTGACAAAATTGTATCATGCGATCTCCAGCTTCGTTTCTCTCACCAAGACCATATTTTCCAACTACCAAGCCTTCTTCTTTGTTCCCAACCTTTGCATTCCAGTCACCAGTGATTATCACTATGTCTTGATTGCATGTTTCATCTATTCCAGATTGCAGAAGCTGATAGATGTCTTCCCTTTCTTCATTTGTGGCCTAAGTGGTGGGTGCATAAATTTGAATAATAGTCATATTAACTGGCCTTCCTTGTAGGCGTGTGGATATTATTGTATCACTAACAACATTGTATTTCATGACAGATCTTGAAATGTCTTTTTTGATGATGAATGCAACCCCATTTCTCTTTAGTTTATCATTCCCAGCATAGTAGACCATATGATTGTCTGACTCAAAATGGCCTATGCCGGTCCATTTTAGCTCTCTGATGCCTAGAATGTCAATGTTTATGCACTCCATTTCTCTTTTAACAATTTCCAATTTTCCTAGATTCATACTATGTACATTCCATGTTCCAATTATTAATGGATGTTTACAGTTGTTTCTCCTCATTTTGAGTTATGCCACATCAGCAAGTTGAGCACCCTGGGGCTTTACTCCATTTCTGTCATCACGGTAGACTCTACTTGGAGGAGGCAACTCTTCCCCAGTAGTCTTTTGAGTGCCTTCCAACCTGGGGGGCTCATTTTCCTGCACTATATCTGACAGTGTCTCTTTCTATCCATAGGGTTTTCAATGGCTAATTGTTTCGGGAGTGGCTCGCCAGGTCCTACTCCCTAGTCTGTCTTAGTATAGAAGCTCAACTGAAAACCTCTTCACCATGGGTAACCTTGCTCATGTCCGAGGTTACAGTGGCAGAGCTCTCAGCCTCATTGCAACACACAAGCCCCCACAGTGCGGCAAACTGACAGATGTGTGTCCTAAGGAGCCCAAACTTGTTTTTCTTTGTCTAGTCATTTCTCTATAAGTTTATAATCCTTTGTCAAAATGGTGTATAAGGCCCTAGGTCTCATCACTTCTTTGGATTTTCACTTTTCTCTGAAGACCCCAAGCACATAAAATTAAAAAATGAAAAGTGTCTGCCTCTTCTCCAGTTAATCTGTCTGTTGTCAGTTTAACTTGCATGTTCCAGTAACAGAACCTGATAAAGCAAAACTTTTCTCTCTCTACAGCAGAACACCATCATTCCAAATAAATACAAAAATACATGAACAAAATCAAAACATTATTTCTCTTTTAATCTAATTTTTGGAAAGCAAAGGCACATTGAGGTTCAGATTACTAAATTTTTCATTTCTACTCACCCCAGTCTCAGAACAAGAGTTTTAAATTACTGTCTTAGCAAATTACAGGTCATTTCATTCCATAGGTCTAATGAGTTCCTATCAAATAACAGAAGTGAAAAACAAGTCCTTCATGCCTCAAGTCTATCCTGCAGCTTATTTTTAAGAATAAAACCAGTACACAGAATTTTAACCTAGAATATTCAACAAAATGTGGCACAACTATGGGGAGAATTGGGAGTTTCTGAGAGACTAGATGGGAAACAAGAGTTTTGGTTAGCCCACCATCTTAATTTAGCCTGCAGCCATAGCACTGTGGCATCAGATACCATCAGATCTTGGAAGCTAAGTAGGGTCAGGCCTGGTTAGTACTAGAATGGGAGACCACTTGGAAACACCAGGTGCTATAGGCTTGGCAGAAGGGCCCACTCCCAAAAATCAGTCTGCCATTGAAAACCCTATGAATAGCAGAGAAGTACGACAAAACTGTTTCTGCCTGTTGTACATAGGTCATTATGAGTCAGACACTGGCTCAACAGCACCTAACAACAACAACAACAACAACCATTGTAATTTACTCTAAAACTTTGAAAGTGGGAGAAGAGCCTGGCAATCCACTCCCAAGGTAATCCCGAAACAGTCAGCCACTGAAAACCCTATGAGGGTCGCTATGAGTCGGATACCGACTTGACAGCACCTAACAACAACAACAACAAAACTTTGAAAACAGCAACAAAAAAAAGAATTCATGTCTGAGTTATTTTGACGAAAGCTCTTAGGACTCTTTTTAGTTTTTCTGAATTCCTTAGGACAAAGTATTGATGTATAAGTGCTAGCTGCTAAGTTAGGCAGGCATCTTTAGGGGAAAACTCCTATATTAGTGTACCTTTAGAGTATCCTTTCCTTTATTTTTACTTGGAACTTTATGAACCAAGCTGAGCATGCCCAGAGATACTCCTACCCACCCTTTTAATCTTTGAAACACATGCTCCATGAATGTGAGCTAAGCATGACCAAAAATGTGTCTATTATCTTTCCTTTTTAAACTATGACCTTAAACTGAGCATGTTTATGAATGCGCTCACCCCAGTATAAACACATATGGGCTCCATGAATAAAATTTCTGATTATTTTATTCCAAGGCAGCATTGCCTTAGAAATAACCCCATGCTACATGCTACATGTAATAATTTCTTTCCACTCTTTTGTATCTTGACTGTGCTTCTTTTGGCATTACACTCACCAAGATGAAAACCCATTGCATTCAGTTACATAGGTATGCTAAACAAAAACAAATCTGGACTTGGTAAGAAGAGACATTATTCAAAAGGACGATTCAGGTGTTACATGGGGGAGGGGGAAACATTGCACCAGAGGGAGAGGGACTGATCAAAAGGAAGACCATTCTAACTACAAAATTTGTGTCTCAACCCCCCACATATCTGTCGCTTGTCATGCTGGGGGGACTTGCGTGTTGCTCTGATGCTAAAAGCTATGTCCCCCCCCCCCATATTTCAAATACCAGCAGGGCCACCCTTGGTGGAAAGGTTTCAGTTGAGCTCCCAAACTAAGACAGACTAGGGAGAAGAACCCAGCAGCCCACTCCCAAATCAATTAGCCATTGAAAACCCTATGAATATCAGAGAAGAACTGTCAAGTATAGTGCCAAAAATGAACCCCTCAAGATGGAAAGCATCCAAGAAATGACTTGGGAAGAGTTGCCTCCACAAAGTAGAGTCAATCTTATGCCATTAATGGAGTAAAGCACCTGGGACCTCCATTTGCTGATGTGGCATGACTCAAAATGGGAAGAAATATAGTGGCTGCAACAATGACTCACACATAAAAAGATCATGTGTGTGGCATAGTGTCAGGTAGTGTGTTTCATTCTGCTGTATGTAGGATTACTATGAGATGAATCCTACTCAACAGCACATAACAAGAAGTGTCTCAAGAGTGAGGTAAAAAGGATTTTTCTTTTATAAAGAGAAATGGACATGGCTGCAATGAACCAGGTATAAGAAAGTAGGACAGAAGGGTGCTATGTTTGGACAGTAGACCAGAGACTCTTTTTTCCTGAGGTCAGCCTACTCTCCAGAGGGGCTTTCAAAAAAGGAGAGTGTTAGGGCTCAAGGCTCAGGGTAGACCAAAGTTCAGTGAGCTGGGCAGAAGAGAAACTTACTCAAAGTTTGGTTAATGAGCATTTGATTCTGATTGATGATGTGGACAAAATAGTTCATCTAATCATGTACTGGGTAAAGAAAGGGAATTTGTGGTTTATGTGTGGCATGATCATAGGAAAACAAAAGGGCATCCATGGGTCTTATCTAAGGCAGAAGGAGAAGAGTGGTTCTTTGTGCTAAGCCATTTCCAGGAACACAAAGATGCAGGAGGGATCTTAATCTACTCTCTTTCATGAAAGCACATGGCTCAGGTAAAACTTAACATTGAGAATGAGAATAATTGTAGAGGAAATAGAGCTATTTGTTTAAAATCAAATCATGTCAAAAAATTCAGTTTCATTGTCATCCCTTTCAGTGTTTGAACATGGTATTTCAGCTCTTATGTTATTGGTCATTTGCTCTTTTACTCATAGAAATCCATAACATAAGAACCTTTGTAGGGTGCCATTAGAATACTGCATTAATCTACCAAAGGGCTCAATTTAAATATAGTATAAAAATAATTATCATGGTGAAGAATCCCCTTATTTATGATCAATTCAGTAAATATTTATTAAAAATCTACAGTGTACATCCTGCTTATTATTTAGATTTTTACTAAGACAAATTCCACTACCACTTGATTCCCTAAACCAGATTTTCAAAAGGCAAGTTGAAAGAGTTGGTCCAAGAAATTTTACAATAAACTTATAATATATACAAGAAGGGAATTTTGTCATAGCAAACTGTCTTTTCCCCACTAGAGCCAGGTTTTCATCTTGGTTGGTTCTATATGAGTTATACCAATAAATATTTCTTGGCTTGGGGGTAAAAAATACTCAGGTATCTTTAGAAAACTCCTGCCAGAGAATACTGCAGGCAAAAGGGCAGAGGAAATAACATAAGAATAAAAATGATAAAAAATTAAGTGCAACTTAATCCTTAAAATACTTTATGACCTATACACAGAATGTACTAGGCCAACATAATAAGCAGTATACATTTAGATAATCCATTTTTAAATATTACTTATAAACTATAATCTCCTTCAATTATGGAACAAGAATAATGCATCATTGAGCCTGTAACAAAGGAAGGGTGAACTGGCTGGGTTACATGTTAAGAAAGCAAGCTCCTAATAAACACTTTGAAAGTGCCCTCCTGCTTCTCCATGTACCCTCTAATTATGTTTCTCCTTCTGCTTTCTCCACCCACCATCCAAAATTCTTCCAAAGGAACTAAAGCTCTTATTTACCCAGTTGCCAGAGTGTTAATCATGTCTAATGGTTTTAACACAATAGCAACTAACCTTTAAATATGTTATTTAAGAAATTATTAATGCCTTGCTCCCACTTGGGCTTTTCCTCTTATTTCTAAATTCTCCCATAATTCCAGGAAACCTCCCTCCCTCTACTAAAATCAGCATTTCTTTTAGGAAGCATTTGAGGAAGGAAGAGCAACCAGACAGAGCCTCTCTGCACTATCCAGAGGGGCAGCTTATTCATCTCTATCTCTCCTAGACAGTCATCACCATCTAACATGGTGCCTGAAACACAGTAGGTGCTCAGTCAGTGCTTATGAAAAGGAGGGAGGAAGGGAGCAAAGGAAAGAGGGAGAGAGGCAGGGATATAGAACATCAATATTACTCCTCATTAAGAAAGTGGGCTGCTGTGCCTTCTTGGGAGGAATTCATCAAGAAGGTTGAATATATGACACCCACTAAAATATAAAGACTTTGGCAGGGGCAGGGGTAGAGGAGCTCCCCCAATTCTCTACTCTCCTCCTGATCTATATGATTTTGTCTTTCAAAGAGGAGCTAAGGATAGATATGGGATGGTTGTCTCTAGCACACAAAGAGAAGTCAGCTCTGGAAGTTTCTGCTGCCAAGCTGGCCTAAGGATTAATTGCTGCCTCTTAGACAAGTTCAGGATCCATTGTTAGGGTGAACTCAAGTACTGTTGTCCATCACCAGTGGGTGGGGAGAGTCAAGCAACACAGAGAGAAGGGAGCTGCCATGCAGCGGTTTGTAGCTACAAACACTAGAAACCACCCACAGGCCACTATTTAATTTTATTTTCCATTTTGCATAGTTTTCTGAGAAGGTATGGGGTAATCAGTAATTACTTAGAACACAATGGCGAGAGTTAATTGTTCCTCTTCCAACTGTGTCATAAAATAACAAGAGAATTGAGCTTGTAAATGAGTTGTGTGTATCAGAAGCATAAAACAACAGTATTTTCCCTAGGCATTATTTTTCAAAAACACTTGACCATTTATCTATGTATTATTCCAACCAAATATTCTTAGGAGATTGGTCTGGTCATTGTGCCAATCCTTCAAGTCTTTCAGCAGTGAAACAAAGAAGATGAGGGCATGTGTGTCCCAGATTTGTCACCGAGAGTCAGTGAATGAGTGAACTGTGCCTGTCAGACCAACCTAACCTCCACTGCTATTGAGAAGCCCCACCAGGGGCAGCTGAGGGTGACAAGAAATTCTTCACAGTTAGGCCTGTAAAGTCAGCATGTAATTACTGCCCTTTGTTAGTATTCTATGAATTGTTGAAGATAAAACATTCAGTTCCCCCAACAGCTTCACAGTTAACAAATCCTGGGGCTCTTTGTGGCTTTCTTGTTGCATCAATTAAATATTCATAAGGAAATGTAGAATACAAACACAGATGTAGGAATGAACATATGGCATTACAGATACATATTTGCATACATATATTAAATGTGTTTTGTTTGTGTATATATATATGCACACACAAACACACACAGACACACATACACAAACACAACTCATCACTTTGTAAGTTATGACATACTCATCTAGCAAGCCAGTCTAGAAAGTCAAAAATATGGATATGTCACATCTTTGCAATATACAATATACCCTTGCATAAAAATCTTTCCAATTCTAATTGTAGCCCAGCCTAAGTAAGGCAATAACTTCTAATACTTGGTTGCTTCAACCTTTAAATAATTTATTTGTGAAATGTGTTCCTATAGCAAGCATTAATTTCTTGTTAATATCTTGTACTTTTCTAAAGAAAGACATCACTCTACCTACCCAGACTGTGTTCGGACCCTGAAATCTCTAGAACTTATCCCCTGCAAATTGAAGGAGTGAAGAATAGGGTGGAAGAAGTATGATGTGAGGAATATGTAGGTTGAAAAGAGGGAGGAAAAATATATGCTTGTTCCTTTTAGCACAATATCAGCCACCTGTGGCTAGAATAGCTCTCTTCCTCAGTGCTATACTGGATCTTAAATTTTTGTTCTAGGAAGTCTGAAGAAGAGAAGGAAGTAGAAATATCTACATAGACCAACTAAAGCAAATTTTAAATATCTCCAAAAATACAAGTGATCCTATGAAGAGACATGCTAATTTTTTAAAAACAACTCTCACTATACATCAAGAATTATTCGAATAATGCAGCAAAGCAAGAAACATCTGAATAAGTAAGTGTTTTTCATTCAAAGTTTAGGATTCTAAAATTGTGCTATCCAATATAGTAGCCATTAACCACACATGGCTATTTAAAGTTAAATTAGAACTAATAAAATTTAAGATTTTGTCCCATAGTTGCACTAGTTACACTTCAAATGTTCAGTAACCAGATGTGACTAGTGGCTCTTGTATTGAACATGCAGATGTGAAACATTTACAGCATTGGAAAAAGTTCAAATAGCGCTGTTTTGCATGTAGGGATTTTTTAGACGCTATATAGAAATCTGAATGTAATATAAAGAGCTGAGTAAATAACTTTCCAATCCACAATAAGTTAAACCATTGTACAAAAATAAGTGAATGTCTTTGAGACATTCAAAGGGTAAAAAACACCAAATGAAAACAAAAATACAAAGTACAGAAAAAAATCAATAAGTCAAAGACTAATAAATATATTAATGTAACTTACTTGCACCCCCATAGAGTAAACAATATACAATTAAAGAAGAGAATATAACGATTCTTAGGCTCCTTAAGACAACAACCTTTAGGACTCTCTTGTAGGAAGAATGAAGAAATGTTTGCTGACTAATAACATTATTATAAGTCTTTACAAAGGGTAGGAACATTGGAACCTCAATGACATTCATTAAAGTATCCACATCCATCTGAAGGAAGGTCCCAAATGGCAAACCTATGGGTTGGTTCTTGATTATATCCTATTCAATAACTTTATCTAAAGCTTAAATTAAGACATAAATATATTATCAAATGAAAGATGACAGAAATTTCTACTGGTAAACAGACTCAAACAATAGGAATCCTTAAGGAGTTGGAGGAGAAAAGGAGATAAAAATTAGCATGATAAAATTTTGTAAGAATAAAAGTACTTCATTTAGTATTTGGAGGTACTTTACCAATTTGTACCACTATAATACATGAGATTCAGGAGGTCATGTTGACTTTTCACTCACTATAAATAATGAAGGCTGGGATTTAGCTCAGTTGGTAGAGTGCTGTGCTGCAGTCTCTGAGGTCCCGAGTTCGATTCCCAGAACCATAAAAATGGGAGAAGAACCTGGCAATCCACTCCCAAGGCAATCCCGAAACAGTCAGCCATTGAAAACCCTATGAGGGTCGCTATGAGTGGGATACCGACTCAACGGCACCTAACAACAACAACAACAACATAAATAATGAAAATCAGTTTCATTTTATTCAACAAATTATAATTAGAGCCTGCTTTCAGACAACTACACTGGCATAATCAAGAGAGACCATGTTGTTGTTATTATTGTTATTTTTGTTGTTATTGTCACCCCAATTTCTCTAGAGCTCATGCAGAGAGAGTGCCAGAGTCTTACAGCCAAGCCAGAAAGGAAAGAGGCACAGTCCTGTAAAGGGCAACTGGATAAGAGTTACCAAAATACAATTACACAGGAGGAATAAGTTCTAATGTTCTACAGCAGAGTAGAGTTACCATAGATCATAAAAATGTATTATATATTTGAGGAAGAAGAGTTTTGAATATTCTAATACAAAGAAATGATGAATTTTTAAAGATATTGAAATGATATTTATCCTGACTTGATGATTATATATATATGTATATATATATGAATTATCAAATTGGACTCCTGTATAAATATTACATGTCATTTTAAAAAGAGAGAATATTGCTTCTCCTGCTTGCTTCTTTTCTGTAATTTATTTTTAAAGGAATCATTAAAGATCCAGGATGAATCTTGGGAAAGATGGCTAGAAGAATAAGAATCAAGAGGAAAATATTTCTCAGTTAAATTCAGCACAAGGCAAAGAGGAGGAAAGATAATAGAAATACACATAAATTAATATGCTAATTGGCATGATATGAATTCCAAATGAAGAAGCCAATAAAGTGATTTGGAATTGTTTTGTAAGGAATGGATATTTCTATTTTAGCCTCTAGAAAAGACTGATAGAGGACATGATAGTGCGTTTCAGCTATTTTGAGGGCAATTATAAGAAAGATGAATTGAATCTATTTTGTGTTACTCAAGAGGATAGAATGGGGGCCACTGGGTAAAAGTTATGGGAAGTATATTTCAGCTCAATAGAAAGAAGGATTTCCTAATAATTAGCTCTGTCCTAAAGTGAAATGAGTTCCCTCAATAGAGCAATCATCTCTCTCGGTGGGATGTTCATCAGAAGCCATA
The DNA here is from genome assembly GCA_007922755.1 of Pedetes capensis. Lineage (NCBI taxonomy): Eukaryota > Metazoa > Chordata > Mammalia > Rodentia > Pedetidae > Pedetes > Pedetes capensis. The sequence continues at coordinate 2,806 of VMDO01022527.1, read as the reverse complement.
TGTCAGTAGCACTAAGGAAGGACTACAGGGAGGAAAGTGAACCAGATGACCTTCAAGAACCTTCCTACTGTTGAATTTCTGTGACTCTGTTTCCTGCTTCCTCTCACCTGCACTGATCACACTTGGTGAATAACTAAGGAACAGCCAGTCTACTCAACAGAAGGTAATAAATCAGACTTTCCACTGTTCTCTGCCCCCTCACTGTCTCCAGGCAAGATAATGTGGCTGCCCTCTGAAAGCCTGCAATGTGTGGGAGCTTGTGATGTATTAGACTATTTCTGTGTCTTAGATTTATTTGGCTTTTATATAAATGACTTAATTCATCTCGCTTTCCCTCTCTTGGATAAGACACATCACATTTGCTTAACCCTTTTTTAAACATTAAATGTATAGCTGAAAGCACAAGGAGAGTTCATTGTACAAAATATAATGCAAACTAAGATATGTTTGGCAATTTGGACCTTTGTTTAACTGTTTGATTCAAACAAACATTTGTAGAATAATTGCTTGGGTATGTTTAATTACTTATAAAATATCTTTATTTTTTAAATGATACCTAATTAAGGATGCAGCTAAGAGAACAAGGTGCTTTGAGATTTTGTTCCTTTAAAAGTAATAATTAACTCCTATTTATAAGGTAACTAATCACTACAGAAAACACACAGGTGAATAAGATAACAACCTTGCCATAAGGAAGCCTGTTGTCTAATTGTATACAAATAATTGAAGCAGGACAGAATATGAATATGCTATTGAGTCAGGTCCAACTCACAGTGATCCTATGTACAACAAAATGAAACACTCCCTGATACTGTCTCATGCCTGTCACTACCTCAGTGCTTTTCTGCTATTCATAGAGTTTCCAATGGTTGACTTTTCAAGATTGCTTCAGAAGTGGATTGCCATGTCCTTTTCCCATTTTTTGCAGTGCTGGGGATTGAACCTAGGGCCTCAGAGTGCACAGGGTAGCACTCTATCAACTGAGCTAACCCCCAGTTGATAAGAGTTATATGGTTCTTTGGAAAGGAATTTCCTATCTCGTCATCAAAAACCATAGCCAAATGCATCAAAGAGGAGGGCAAAAGCCATATCACAAAGGGCCATTAATCCTGGAATAATCTGTTCTTTCTTTACTCCATTGATATAAGAAAGTCAATCAAGATGCTTACAATAGGAATAATATTAAGGAAATATTTATCCAGCAGCAGTATATGAATTATTTAGAGAGCTGGAGGGATAAACTTGTGGGTCCTAGTTGAAGGGAAAAAACAAGACCTACAAACTATATGATAGAATTAAGAGCATAAGGTAGGGGCTAAACTGAAGACATTATGTAGTTCAGTTGATGACATTTGGAAATTAATTAAAAGTGCTTGAGATCTCTATGAACTCAAAATGGAGAAGATAGATTTAAGGAATTCTGGCTGTTATGGGATTTCATAACATGAATAACCTATTTACTGGAGTAAACAAATGGAAGTTAGAGGAGGATGAGATGTATGTAGAAGGAAGAGGAAATTCCAGAAAATAAATTCCAGGCTGGGCATCTGGAAGGTTAACTAAAAATGTTGATCATTGGAACTGGGGCGGAATGAATTGATCAAAAGTAAAATTTACAAGTACAAAAATAGAACATTAAGTTAAATGGGTGAAAATGGGGAGGTGTTTACTGGGCAAGAAGACAGGAATCCAATCATTAAGAGATTTGGAGAAAATCAAAGAGACCAGATGCATTAATCAGGATTCTTCTTTATGTTTTTTCCTCTTTTCTTTTTTCTTTTCTGATATTAGCATTTGGGTCAACATCTTTGAGAAACTACTGCTCCTCTGGCTAGATAATGCCTGTTGTTGTTGTTGTTGTTGTTGTTGTTGTTGTTCTTGTTCTTGTTCTTGTTCTTGTTAGGTGCCATTAGGTTGGGTCCAACTCATAGCAACCCTCATAGGGTTTTTAATGGCTGATTGTTTCAAGATGGCTTCAGGAGTGGATTGCCATGTCCTTTCTCCAATTTTGTGGTGCTGCAAGTTGTGCCTGGGTCCTTAGAGAGTACAGAGCAGTACTCTACCAACTGAGCTAAACCCTAACCCCTAACCAATTCCTAGAGATAATAATAAAAAAAATCTCTCCCAGAAATGTGCCTTTCTCATGCAAACCAACCAATCCAAAACTCCCCAACTACTAGTTTTATTTAACCCTCACAGTCCAGGCCACCATTCATGTGCTCTTTTTACCCTGGGTTCAGATACCAGACAACTAGGGTCAGCTCTGGCACCCTGGAGCCAGCTCAAAGTAGGCAGTGCTCAACCACTTACTCTGCTTGTTGTTGTTGTTAGGTGCCGTCAAGTCGAGTCCGACTCATAGCGACCCTATGTACAGCAGATCAAAACACTTGCCGATTCTGTGCCAGGCAAACCATCTTATTTATGTTTAAGCCCATTGTTGCAGACACTGTGTTAATCCATCTGGTGGAGGGTTTTCCTCTTCTCCGTTGACCTGCCACTCTTCCAAACATGATGTCCTTCTCCAGGGATTGTTCTCTCCTGACTACATGTCCAAAATATGTAAGACGCAGTTTGGCCATTTTTGCTTCCAAGGAGCACTCTGGTTGCACCTCTTCTAGGACAGATTTGTTGGTTCTTTTGGCAGTCCATGGTATATTCAATAGACGTCTCCAGCACCACAATTCAAAAGCATCAATTCTTTTTCTGTCTCTCTTGTTCAATGTCCAGCTTTCACAACCATATGATGCCACTGAAAATACCATGGCATGAGTCAGACGCACCTTCGTCTTCAATGTGACATCTTTGC